>JALPQI010007367.1:0-41583 GCA_025490895.1 Thaumatotibia leucotreta
GAATAGTAATGATTTATCACATGTTTGTTCCTTGGTCATGGCTGTCTATGTATTTAAGTATCTATATGTATTTATCTATTATATATATCGTCGCTTGGTACCCACATCACAAGCCTTAATTGAGCTTACCGTGGGACTAGGTCGATTTGTGTAAGATGTCCCAAGATATAATGCTCGGATATTTGTGAGCACTCTGGCCGCTTCTAAATATTTGATGTGGTCTGTAACTCTGTACCTACTACATAGTGGTATTAATAGTACATTGTGCATCAAGGGAGGTAAGTACGGAATTAGTAACTAGAGTGTTAGAAGCCCCACGCCGTAGGCGGAGGGCTTTTATGACTCGAGTTAGTATTCCGCTTACCGACCGTGATGCATACAATGTTTTTCATCACGCTTGCCGACAAAAGATTAGTTTTAAGACAGAATATTATTAAATGACGTACTGATACTGACATTTCTATTACTCCCTAGGGAATTTCGCTTTTCTATTACCTACTCCCGCTATGCACGCAAGCAATGGCGCGCTTAGACAGCAAGTGTGATGAAAAACGCTTTATTTTAAATCGTAAAGTAATATCGTCGATTCACAAGCAAAACTCACTAAATAACAAATACGTTGAGATAAATCTCGTATCTCAATTCTGATTGAATACTGACCTACGAAGTTCTAGTGTAGCGATACAGTATTTATATTTGGGTCTCAGGCGACGATATTTACGGTCACTTCTGATAATATCGGTTAAAATGAAGCGCCAAAGATATGTTTACATCACCTTTGTTTCAATATTATCACACGTGACGTATAGATGCATCATGCATGCACTTTACTTGTAGGTACCGAATGCAGTTCTGACTTTGGTTTCTTATTTAAGTATTTGCAACAAGAATCTGTTAATTTTGAAAAAACTTTTTATTACAAAAAATGTTTAGGTACGTGAGAGTCTTTTAAGTAAAACGTCCCACTTTATTGAAGTGTCACGTATCTCTAGTCCAATCTAATCTGAATTTAAAATTGAGACGATAAGGTTGAAATTCTATTGGCAGGTAATGATAGATATAGTTACTAGTTAGTAAACTAGTAACTATATCTAATGATAGATATAGTTACTAGTTAGTAAACTAGTAACTATATCTATCATACCTGCCAATAGAATTTCAACTAAATCATTAGAAAAACAATCATTAGAAAAGAATTGTAAGAAAAACATTGATGATGAAATATAATGAAATTAATTTAAATGAGTCTGACATAATCGCTAGGTCAGTAGCTAACACGTAGGTTTTGTAAACACTGAAACGAATTGCAATTTCTTATCGGTATTTTTCTCGAATGCAAATTACAGAATACTATTACGATATGTATAACTATGTATAGGTATGTATACATTGTATACCTACGAAGACAAGAAGGAGCATATTTTTGTATGAGTTTTGCTGTAAGTATGTGTTTTTGGCCTTATGGTGCTCCCACATTGGCGTTACCAAATCGTCGGTTGATAACCAAAACTCACTAAGTAACAAATACTTACTTGAAATAAACCTCGTATCTCAGTTCTGTTTCAATACTGACATAAGAGGTTGCTATGAGTAGTGACAGTTTTTATAGTGAGTGTTGATTGTCAGCCGACGAAATGTTATAAAATATCATGTTTCTCTCTTTAACATACTAGTTTTCTGTAACATTGTCCTGATTAGGTGAATGTCAAGTTTAAGTGGCGTGGTAATTTACAGCGGCTTACTCTAATGACATGTTTACGATTATGGCATATGTTATTACTTAATTGAGTTTAGATGATTAAGGCGAAGAGTGTACAAAAATAACATTAAAAATAACCAAACTAATTCATGATAAAAATACTATGGTAAAAGACACTCTAAACTAAATGTAGATACTTTATTTATACTTCGTCAGCTGACATCTAATACTCACTATACATTTTCATTACTCTTAGCAACCTCGTATATCACTACTGAAACGAAGCTGAGATACGAGCTTTATTTCAAGTGGGTATTTGTTACAAAGTGAATTTTGATTGTCAAAAGACGCTTTAGTCTCAAACCAATTAAAAAAGTAGACGAAACAACCTCGCATGATTTATTTATATTGAAAAATGTCTCTTAACTTAGCAAGGCGCTAAGTATTGTTTGTTCCTTTATATATAACTATAAGACCGAAAAGGACTAAAAATACTTAGTGGTTTGTTAATTTAAGGTGCATTCAGACCAAACGAGCATTCGCTATTCCCCCTACTCTACGAAATTCGATCGTTACACAAAATGTGATTCGTTGATTTCGTAGAGTGGGGGATAGAACAGCGAATGCTCGATTAGTCTGAATGCACCTTTAGGAGACGTTTATGAATAAGTGGTAAAAACATAATTTCTTATAATAATCACCCAGATACTTCGCTCTTAGGTAAATAGGACAGGTTCTCCGCAATTCCAGTTCTTAAGAAGTGTGGAATGCTAAGTGTAGCTTCTTGTGATAAAAACAACAAGACTAACTTCATCATACAGTGGTATTTTCTTAATGTACGTACTACGAGTACCTATAGACTCTGGCTATCTTCATATTTTCAAATATTTACAAAGTAATGATTGTTTCAATGACCATAAAGGCACTTGTTCCACCGCGAGCGAGTAAGCTATGAAGCTATCGGCTGTAAAAACGAATAAAAGATTTAGGCACTGGTCTCACGGCGAGCTACTAAGCTATGAACTATCGGCTATAAACACAAACAAAAGATACGCACTCCCCTGTAAATAAAAGAGACACGGCTATAGTCGCCCAGCTATCAGCTATCATCGCCGGGCGAGTATCGCCGTGAAAGTGTTAATAATAGAGATACGGCGATTTTTATAGTTACTCGCTCAGCCAAATTGACGACCTCCCCTTTTTTTAAAAGTCTGTTAAAATAAAAAAAAATCAAGCACTTTACAGTCAAGTCCATAAATATGTGTACAATTGTGAGCGTTTTAGTAAAACGTCTCACTTTGTCGCTTGTCATTAGGAAGGAATTGGCTTGTATATTTACATGAATTAGTCGTACCACAACGTGGGATATTTTTGCTAAAAATTATTGTACTTTCCTCCATTCATTGTGTACATATAAATAAATATCTTGGGATATCTTACACAAATCGACCTAGTCCCACGGTAAGCTCAATTAAGGCTTGTGATGTGAGTACCAGGCGACGATATATATAAAAGATAGATACAATATAGATACTTAAATACACAGACAGCCATGACCAAGGAACACATATTTGTGATAAATAAATACACAAATAATGCCCTCGCCGGGATTCGAACCCGGAAGCTCCAGCTTCGTAGGCAGGGTGCCTGCCAACTAGGCTACGGAGGCTGACTATACATGTACATATACTTACCTACTGTATTTATGCCATTGACCTTACAAAAATGCAAATAGATAAGTTGCAGCAACGGACAAACTGCGTGTTTTATCTCATAGCTGCGAGTATTTTTAGATGCATTTAACGTTAATACTATCTTTGAGCGCAACATTTTAGTGTGTTATTTAAAATACAATAACTATGATCTATAAAGGTGCATTTAGACCAAACGAGCATTCGCTCATTACATCTCCACTCTACGAAATTCGTTCGTTACACAAAACGTGCTTCGTCGAAAATCGTTGATTTCGTAGAGTGGGGGATAGAGTTAACAACTCGAGCGAGCTCATCGCCAACAAACTGCTCCTCAGCTGCTGCTCAGCTTGGTGAATTTGTATTGTAGTACCTACATATTGTTGTTTAATGTTATAAAATTAAAAAAAAAAAAACATTTAAATTATGACATCGGCAGCCGGTTTCCGTAGAATCGTTCTGGCACTTTTTAGCCTAGAAAGTAGAATTTTCTTTCTCGATACATCATCACAATACATACATGTAAAAAAAAAAATGTGAATATTATGATACTCTTTATAATTATCACGCATAGTCTGTTCAGATTCGTTGGAAACAGTCCGTCGCCAAGCAAAGAGAATTTGAGACATGTTATAAAATAATGCAAATCGCGTAACGTTACTCGATATCTACGAGAATCGTAAACCGATATTTTTCGAACGGTGTTAACCCCATGATAGTCCCACGTAGAGATGGGCCGTTTCCAGTAACACGCCCACCCCGTGGGCACCAAGTCGAGGTCTGATGATGGGATCTTGGAGAAATCGTTTGAAGTCGGTTTTTAATGTTTTTAGTTTGGTGATTATTTATGTTTTTCGTGTAAGATTGTCTGAGCAAACAAATATTCCAGAAATAAAGCAATAATACTTATGTTTTCGTATTCAAAACAGTTCTTGCACTTGGCTGACTGCCATTCGTATTTGCGGTATGTTGATAAATATATTATACAAACATTAGATATTGTGATTTAATTACATTAAAGTGATTATTGTTATACCTACTATTAAGTTTTAAATCGTAGAGAACGCAAATAAAACTATTGTGTTTAGTGTTAATATATTGTTTTGTTTTATAAATAACGTAATGAAACGTAACAATAACATGGGACACTCCTTATTATCTGTTCGATATTAACTGCGACCATATGTAACATGGACGTCTAATGCCAGCTCAAAAATGCCCCCAAACACAATTGTTCAATAGGCATGATGACTGGCAAGTCAAATCAGCATCTTTTTTCGAACTGTCAAAACGATCCCCGCTATGGAATAGTATGGAATTTTATATGAAATACTCAAAAGTGACGTCACGTTTGAGTACTGCCAAATGACCTACTCTTTTAAGTTCTTTTCAATTTATTAAATAGAAGTTCTGTACAAAAATTACTGCAATCTACATCTTAGTAATAATTTCTTTGTGTATTATGTCATGCATAATGTTAAATAATTTATTTTAACTGCAGTCATCATCCCTATTGTGCCAAGGTGGGCAGGAGGGCAGGACGTAGCGCATTTCTTAACACCATTCCACGCATATTTCGGGGCAACATCTTTGACAAATGTTTATAGAATATAGCCAATCAAAACTTTGACGGACCAATCACAACTATTTTTAAATGGCGCTTTAAGTTTTTATAGGTTGACATTGAAATTCATTACCGTGATGCATTGAAGCACAACTCTGGTGGAAACGCAGCCTTAAGCTGAGTTTACACCTGCAAGTTATGGCAGCAAGTTTTGAGACAAAGTTATATGCAAGAAGGAAATGCAAATACTCTCTACTCACTCTTTCCCATAATTGCATCCCAAAAGCAGCAATAACATCACGTGTCAATTCAGCTTTACTATAACGCCGCGGCCACGACATCGGTCTAAGGCGCCCGGCTTAGCGGAAAACGTATGGTGCTCCCACTCGCACCCATATCGGCATCCCGGTCCCACTCATGGATTCGCTCGCCGCTGGTCGCCTTAGACCAATGTCGTGGCCGGGGCATAAGAGTACTGCTTTACTCGATTCGTAAAGTAGGCCATCGCGCTCGCTCCAGTGTCTCAGTTCGAGCGTGATAGAATGCATTACGTATCGAGTAAAACCTAACATATCCTTTATTTTTCAACTCATGGTACGGCTACTGGTGTTTCGTCGGGGATTCCCCGATTCTTTACGTCTCTTATATATTACATACAATTTCATAATACCCATTTGATGGGAGCCAGGAGCGGAGCCAGTATCGAATTTGTCGTTATACCGTGAGTACATAACTACTGACGTAAAGGCTACTAGGTTTCCATTTCAGCAAGTGCTAAGAGTGGTGAGTTTTTGGTTAACAATTGACGGTAAAGTTGTCAAGAAAAAATATTTTTTTCACACTTTAAGTGATATACAATTGTAGTGTTTTTAACCGAAAAGTCTTTAAAGAAAGCTGTTCATAAATCAGAAACAAGAGTTTGGTGCACAAATTATTTTATCAATTGGTTGAGTTAATTGGTGGTAGGACCTCGTGCAGGGTCCGCCCGGATAGCTACCACCGTCTTGCCCGTTAACCTGCCGTAAATAGTTAGTACTGTGTTCCGGTTTGGGGGTAAGATAGCTGGTGTAATTACTGGCATAGATAGAGGCAATCCATCTAAGTCCTCAGGGTAGGCAGCGCATAGGCGATTTTTTGGGCACTATGTCCATGGGCCTCAGGTCCTGCTTTCATTAGCTAGGCTGAGAGCTCAGCTGTCTACCTTCGTCACATAAAAAAAAACAATCGGCAAAAAATGTGAGTCGGATTCGCGCGGTGAGGGTTCCGTATTACCGCATTTCAATGATATCGTAGATTTAATGGAAAGGCAAATTGTGGTTTACGATTTATTCGTTTTATGACGCTAGGTACGTCATATTCGTATTAAAAAAATATTTACTAGATCTTGAATTGAATCAATTTTTGGTGGAAGTTTGCGAGGTACAGTTAACGGCCCGGCCACGACATTGGTCTAAGGCGACCAGCGGCGAGTGAATCCATGAGTGGGAGCGGGATGCCGTGCCGATATAGGTAGGAGAGGGAGCACCATACGTTTTCCGCTAAGCCGGTCGCCTTAGACCGATGTCGTGGCCGCGGCGTTACAGTCGAGGAAAATAAATGTTTAGCACCATGCGGTTTAAGTTAATTTACTTGTGTTATATGTACTAAAGACGTCCAATGTAATGTAAGCAATAAATTGCTAAAGGACACATTTTGCCACTTTGCAAATTTTATCGCGCAAGTTTGGCTTAGAAAAAAAATAGAAAACTTTTTCTTTCTATCAAAATCGGTGACATGGTTCCTAACAACAAATCTTCGTATGTCTTATAGTTTCAGACTTTCCTATACTGCCCCGATTTGAATGGGCCACCCTGTATATATATTTTTTGCATAAATATGATTTCCTTCTGCTCATAGTACCTAAGATACGTTTTTTTTAGGCAACATTGTTAAATCGTTTAAAGGACTTTTCTCTTTATTTGATTAGTTTGTCATCACCTGCCATTGTCTTGCATTTGCCTTGGCCTTATCTTATTTCCTTTGCTTGTACTGCGTTGACCACACCCGAGTTTCTTTGTGATAAGTCAAACAAAACGGGTATTTAATTTCGCTATCAATTTTATTCGTCGACTCTGTCATGGAGGTATTTAACTAATTTAATTACCATTGATAATATAATATAATAATATTTTGATTTATATTAAGACTAAAGTTTATTCCCCTTATTCATAAACGTGTGCTAACTTAAAAGGCGGTAAGTATTGTTTATCCCTTTCGGTCTTATCGATATGTTCATAAAGGGAAAAGGACAAACAATACTCAGGGGCTAGTTAAGTTACGAGACGTTTATGAATAAGGGGGTTATTACGTACGTTTACTTTAAAGATGCAAGTTAGGTACGTAGCTAGTTATATTTTGATATTTAGTATAAAATACAAAAAATCTTTTTTGTATTTTAGACTAAATATTTATTGACCTCCTTATTCATAATTCATAAAGGTCCAACATGTTCAAATATGTTTGTGTTTGGTCCTTATCTGTTACTTTGACAATGATATTTCGTTGCTTATCATGATAAACGCTGTATTCCAAAATAGTACACGCCTGCAATTTGGAATCTAATAGTGCTTCATTGCTAGAATTCAAATTACGACAACTTTGCCTGTGTCTTGAGTTGAGATGCAGCGTTATTCATGATAAGCGTCGATATGTTATAAAGAGACAAAACAAATTATGACTTAGGGGACATAAATATTTAGTCTAAAATACAAAAAATCATGTAGGTAAGTAAAACAGACAGAACATAAATATCTTTAGTATATAATTGTAAAATTTTACAATAAAATTGATAAAACTATTGTTGTTACATATGTATAAGAAAAACCACAAATATGTAATAAAGGGATTTATCATGCACATATTTCCTTTGTCCTTATAAGAATTAAAATAAATAACTATTTATTTTCTTATTAGAAGTAACGAGAACAATGTTATCAATTATTAATGAATTATTGCATCTATCCTGAAGGCCTACTGCCAATTTCGAATATCGTAAAATTACGGCATCTGTCTTTGTTACACCGATGACTTCTTAGTCTGAGTAACAGAGATGCTGCACATTTTGGGCAATTACTATGAAGATACGAGTAGATGTGTATTCTGTTTAAAATATGCACGGGAAAAAGCATTATAAGATGTGCCTTTGTATAAATATATTTTTCTACCCGCTGCGCTAAACTCAGTTGCCGCCTGCCGGCTCCGTTGAGCAGAAAAATAATACACATACCTCGGTCGTTCTATGGGAAAGCCTCGGATCACATGTTTGACGTTTTACAAATTACACGTCATCTGAGACATTTCCTACTTAAACGGCCTTGGCATATAATCTACTATAATAAATCGTGGAGGGTAGATTAATGTTTATGTACCAACTTAATGTTATCAGTTTCCCAAACACTTAAGTTTTATAAACTGCGAACACCATAGTTCGTGAATTTCAGGGATTTGTCTCTGTCACTTCAACGAAGGCATCATTAGAGTGACAGAGAAAAATCCCTGACATTTGCGAACTTTGGTGTTCGTGGTAGCGGGCCTGGCCGTAAATAATAAAACAAATCACAATTAAAACAGTTTCCTATAGCGAGAATAACACCCTTTTGTTCTTTTCAGATCACGCACCATTTGAATGCACATTGTGACGTAACACCAGGGTTATGGAGCGAGCATAGAACATGTGGAAGGTTTTGGTTCTGGGGCTCGTGGCTGGGGCCAGCGCCATCCTTGAGGGCCCCAATGTCTGCATGCGGCAGGAGCCGTGAGTATCTTATAACCTACCTAAGTAATTCGTCATTCAGCCGTCATCAGCCTTTTACAGTCCACTGCCTCCATAGGCCTCTCCTATTACCTATGCGTACGGACGCGGCGGTGGTAAATGCCTATAATCGGAACGCTTGACAAGCGGGTTAGCGAACGCAGAAGTATGTCCACTATGATAACGCTGCTGCCCATCATCAATATTCAATAATCGAATGGTCAGCGACACTTCAATCCCTTGAGATTCGACACTCTTAAGCGAAGAGTTGGGGTGGTGACAAAATGTATTCTATCCACGCGGCCAAAGACACCACAAGACTAATAATGATTTCAAATTACGCCGTAACACCAGGGTTCTGTAGCGAGCGTACATGTGGAAGGTTTTGGTTCTGCAGAAGGTGGCCCATTCTGCATGCGACAGGAGCCGAGAGTATCTTATAACAAAAGCCAATACAAGACTAATGTGGTTGCTCATTGTGACGTAACACCAGGGTTATGGAGCGAGCGTAGAACATGTGGAAGGTTTTGGTTCTGGGGCTCGTGGCGGGGGCAGCGCCATCCTCGAGGGCCCCAATGTCTGCATGCGGCAGGAGCCGTGAGTATCTTATAATCTAAGTAATTCGTCATTATCAGGGGTTTGCAATCCACTGCTGGATATAGGCCTTTCCTATTGACCTATGCGCATTGACAGATTAGGAGGTTATGCCCATAATCGCCATGCTATGCGATAGGCAAGCGGGTTGGCTTTTGGTTCTGCAGGTGGAGACCCAATGTCTGTATGCTACAGCAGGCTACGAACAAATAAAACATGGAAGCCGCACGCTATAGTAAATTGCCTTTCAAAGACGGTCCTGAATTTTAGTTGACAAAATGTCATCCCTTCTCAAATGCTCATGGCAAAGAATTTCAATGTCAACCTATAAAAACTTAAACCGCCATTTCAAAATAGTTGTGATTGGTCCATCAAACTTTTTATTGGCTATATTCTATAAACATTTGTCAAAGGTATTGCGCCGGAATGTGCGCGATGTTAAGAAAAGCGCTATGTCCTGCCCATCTTGGCACAATTGAACAATTCATTGATTTTGGGGGAATTTTTGAGCCGGCTTTAGACGTCCATGTTATATATGGTCGCAGACAGCAAGTGTCTCGGTACGGTACGTCGTCGTTACGTCTAATGGCCTGGCGACGACATTGGTATAAGGCGACCGGCTTGGCGGAAAGCCATACGTGCGAGAGGAAGTTCCGATATCGGCCTCTCGCTCCAACTTATGGATTCGCTCGCCGCCGGTTGCCTTAGACCAATGTCGTAGTCGTAGCCAGGCCCTAATTGCGTGTAGGCCCTTACTCGTCATAAAACTTATTTTTGATTACAATGCTACTACAATGTGTTCTATTCTTAGTTATTATCATACCCTTCACCTGACAATCAAAAACTGTGAAAAAACGAAAAGAAACAACATGAAACTAAAAAAAATACGAATTTTGTAAATAAATACGAGACAATTCAATGCAGTTTGTGGCGGTGTTAAGCAATATCCAGCTACTTATCATAATGTGAATTAATACGGGATAATCACTCATATGTTTTCCTGTTTGCATGGTATCAAACAATTAATTAAATTATTTTCATGCATCATTTTAGACGGAAAACGGTTCATTTGATGTAATAAATTATGTTTAAACTAACTAGTAAAAAGTGCAATTTACTTGCGTCCTTATCATAAAATCAAGTATAATATAATTTGAATTGAATTTAATTCATTATTTCTTTAATACATACCTGTCCCTGACGTAACAATTTTCAGGAAGTAGGCAATGAAATATTAATATAGTGTCTAGACATTTATTAATAAAAGCGGTTGACCCAATTTTGTGCAGGTGCACTTACCAGTAGGTCTGACCTAACTCACCTAACCTTGCACTTGCATACAAAATAGATGCATGACCAGAATCTGGGTCAGTGATGCTTCAGAATAGATAATATAAGATACTTACACCAATTCGTCTATCCTGATACCCTGTCCGGTTCATAGATTTTGAGACTCACGATTTGTTAATTATTGAATATTATTGATGATTATAAATATTAGACTCCATGTACAAAAGAAAATGAGAAAAGTTCACCAACGTCCGAGCAGGGATTCGAAACCATTTGCTCATCTTCCATGGCTGATGCCTAAACCACTCATCCATTTGGTTTTATTGGGCGTTGGTCGAATATCTCGGGTATAATATATGCATATGCAATGTCTTATAAGTAATAAGGCTCCATTAAATATTTGTTGAACTTATATCGTGTCAGTATTACTTGAATTACTACTGGGTAAATCCACAGTGTAATTTAATTTACCAATATTCGCATTCAAATTTACATTTGTCTTGGACTTACCTTCATATCTGCTTGGGAACTTTAGGAATAGACACTGTTTTTTTAAAGAAGAGATCCCATTGGGTCGAAGTGTTTCCGTAAGGGTCCTATTAGCAAGAAAACGTAACTCAGTGATGTTTTACAGCGGAAGAGCACTAAGGTCACAAGTCACAAGTAATGGGAGGGCACATTAGAACAGGCCTCCCACGTTATTTTCTCTCTAGACTCGTTGTGTTTAATTGCATTTCGACACTAATGCTGTTGTTCATAAACGTCCATCAAACTGCGATTAGGTAATTAATCTTTCACGTTGACATTTTGGCATTGGTAGGAAAAGTTGAAACAGATTAACTAATAAGTTCAGCAGTGGAACTTCTGTAAATAAAAAAAAAATAAAAAAATGTATTCAGTAGCACAATTATTCATACTTAGTACAGGTTGGTGCCCCTTTTTAAGTAAATAAATACTTGTGTCAAGGGACACCGCTCTTCCTTAGTAAGTAACAAATAACAAACATGTTGGTATGGGTACCTACATATTAATGAGAAAAGATAATTTAAATTAATTTAAGAAACAAAGTTTTATCTACGATTATCATTCATATTGAAAATTTATTTAACTAATACGCGGGTAAATACTTCACACTAAATTAGCTATATTTATCATCTCATCAGCAATCATTGTCATCAGCATCAATTAGGACCACGAATGGGGAAGGAAGTCTTCAAGATTACATTTGCAAACGGTTGTTTAAATTCGCTACACTGCCACGTATGGCCAGATGCAATTTTTTTTTTGCAAAAAATACTCATTCTTTCATTCCGATTGTTCATGAGGCATTATGGTTTTTTAAACAATTTATTTTTATATTAACAATAGCCAGAAACATGAATGCAAACAAAAGACCGAGCCTTGCTCCTATAATAGATTAATACGACAGCACGAAACTGTGCTGTTAGTGACGATTTCACGAATAGTGTCTTATGTTTGTTCTCCATCTAGTTAGTAGTAGTTAATACGTCCAGCGCCAAAAAAACAACGTCTGTGATCAACAAAATCTAACTCCTATGCCAATGATACACTTATGTGATCAAAATAACATTATTCAATAACATAAATCAAGTTCTTACTCCTATGCCTGTGACATAGATGGGTCAAACTCAAAATCTTGTTATGTTTTTTTCCGGTGGACATTTTAAAAGTTAAGGGCTATGAGAGTTAATTTTCTTATGAAACCCTTATTGTCATTTAAAGGCACTCCTTTACTATTGAATTGTATGATAAAAATAACGACTACACTCCTAGCAGTTGCTTATTGGCCACAGGAAAGAGGGGCTCTACAGTTCAGCTGAACACGCACTTTTTCTTTCCTGTGGTCGATAGTTAACAGCCTGTGGACAGGTATTAATGATTTTTACCATACCACGCAATGAAAAAAGAGTACGTCTTAGTAATATAGATAACGCTTTCATGATAAAATCAAGCTTTATAGGCCTTAACTTTTAGATAGTCCACCGGAAAGACTCCGAACATGGGTTTGCGTTTGACCCAGATATACCTACAAACATTTTTGACACAAGTCATGTGTCGGCGGCTGGCCGAAAAGTTCTATGAGATAATTTCGGTTGGCATAGTAATAGCACTTATTGAGACAATACGGGAGGCGAACGTGTTTAGTTGCTGTTATGGTCTATACAGTTTAGGTAGCTGGTAGGTATAGGCTTCATAAGTTTATATGTATTACTTGGAATTGCATGTTTCAATGCTTTACTCGTAACATTGGCTCCGGTCGTCTTTGTTCGCAACGCAACTCGCGTGCGTAAATACGATGAGTTATTCCAACTTCATTGACACATCCGTGATTCATTCAATGCTTAGTCTAGGTCCCACAGATACTGTTTACTGGCTGAATGGCTGCATTCTTAGGTAATAAAGTTATTATGATACAATTGTATGATAATAATAGTAAGCCAGATACATATCGGTATAGGAGAATCACTATTTATTATTTTGGTTGTCACGTAAAAATACCTAACACCGCCACATTAAAGTGCTATCTTAGGTACCTATCTTTGTATTTTCTCTGTGACGGCCTAATGATGATGTTGACAACTCAGGTAGGTACATAATTAGCTTTATTTAATGTGTATATATTGTATAAGAACGATCATGATGAACATTTCAACATTAATACCATCAACGATTTTTCTTTATGAAACAAATAATTTAAAAAAAAGAATAAGCACAGCACAAAAAAAAGGTCTTGGTTACATTAACATTCAAATTTACACGAGAACAGTGAATTTCCGTAATAGGTAAGTCTTCACTCAGCATGATGTACCACTGTGGATCCGTATTAAACAAAATGTGATTAGATTTAATTAACTAAATAATCTAGCGTGTGTAAATATTTCTAATTTGCTGCGATAAACACTCCCAATATTTATTCAATAAATAATATATGTCTGTGCAAAGATCGCAATTGTAAACCATTCCCAACTCAGTAACCCAATTTGCACTTTATGCCTATTAAAATAAGGGTCACGCGTGGTCAGTAATTCATTACCGTTTGTACTAGTGGCACGTTTAGTGTTCGCAATATATCTGCATGCGTTCGATCCGATGACCCACATAAGGAAACTGCTTTGTGCAAAGAATTATTTTGTAGTTGAATTATTGTAATTGTAAACACGTATAATAATTCTAGTCGAGTACACACTTATCCTAATCCTAAATGATATTATAATTATTGTATTGGTAATGCAAGACGGTACTTAAAGCCATTCAGTGACTTATGCAGCAATGCAGTCGCGCTCATTAAGGCCAAATTATGCAAATTTTGTAACATAAACATAATGCATATCATCGGTTGACGACCAAAACTTACTAAGTAATAAATACCTATTTGAAAGAATGCTCGTATCTTACTTCTGATTCAATATTGACATAGATAAGAGGTTGCATTTTTTTTTCAGTTATGGCTATTCCTGGTATATTCATCAAAGTTTTAAAACCTCGAAAATGTCTTCTTTAATCTGTACCTATACAATAAGAAAAATGTTTGCTATTGCAAAAATACAATTGAATGGAGTGTAATTTGAATTACGTACTGAATAATATTAACATATATTTTTATCATTATAACTTGACCATCTGTGAAAACTCTAGGCACAACAAAATATTGGCACAACAAGTACTTAGGTACCTTGTTCGATATCCAAATTTTGAAAAAATTAAAACTGGTTTTTAACTAGGGCTCACGGTACACGTGTAACCCGCCAAACCGGATACCCGTGTTCTTAAGCCCGACGGTACTAAGAACCCGAATTACACGAACCCGCCGGGTACCCGTGTCCGTGTCCAATACACGGATACCGTTTACACGAAACCGCGTGCTACCCGGGTACCCGGGTACTTAAGACCGAACGGAACGGGTTCGAAATAATTTGTGCAAATGCAAATAAGGTCTCACTATTATTGAATGTAACCTGCAGCTTCGTTCGACACTACAAAACACTACCTGTTCAGGAAAGGTCAGCCGATATAACTTTTTTATTAATGTTTTATAAATTTCGACTCTACGGTCTAAGGTCTATTTGACACAATTAGCCTTTCACTTATATATCCATTTGTACTATAGCTCTTAAGTCTCACGACCCATTCGTACGCTTCTCGTCAAGGACGTCCCCGAACCCGCGGGTAATTAAAGTCCGTGTAAATAATACCCGTGTACCCGTGTAGACGGGTATTATTTACACGGACTTTAATTACCCGTGTAAATCGGGTCAGAAACCCGTGTACGTGTAACACGAACACGGGTATGAGAAACGTTGACACGAAACCCGGACACGACCGCGAGCCCTATTTTTAACCTGTTTTTGGTACGTGAATTTAAAAGATTTACCATATTGTGTAGGTAAGACCTTTTTTTCGTGGGCAGTCTTTATATGGACGGTATTTCGTGTCTTGTTTGCTAAGAAAGGATACAATTTTAATCCCCTAAATCGTCCCTTGAGGTTGAAAAGGTGTCATTTTTTACGGGGAATTTCTAACAAAATTCCAAGGTCCAAGTTCTGACTGAACAAGTGCCGTGCATAAGTTAGTAAAAAATAGACATGTAGGTACACATACCAATCTTCTCTAGTAATAATGTATGCACGATGTTGTGTTGTAATTCACAAACCGGAGATGAGCATGATATGAGTCATATTGTTTTATGCAAAAACAATTAGATAACGTGACCTCCGAAGTTAAACTACGATATGATAACTTTACTAAGTCAGCAGAAGTGTTCGAAAGTCTGTTCTTGCCCCGATAAGAATGCGTAATGCTTTTTTATCTGTACGAAAGACCAATGGTCACTTTAAATAGAATTATCGACAAGGTTAAAGTGCAGTGGATTATCAAACTGACTGAATACTTGTTTCACTTAGTACCTAATTAGAGTAATTGCTTATTCGAGAAACTATCCCCCTTATTCATAAACGCCTCCTAAAGGTGCATTCAGACCAAACGAGCATTCGCTGTTCTATCCCCCACTCTACGAAATCAACGAATCAAGTTTTGTGTAACGATCGAATTTCGTAGAGTAGGGGGTTAGAATAGCGAATGCTGGTTTGGTAGGAATTCACCTTAACTTAGCAAGCCGACAAGTATTGTTTGTCCCTTTCGGTTTTAATGTGTATCTAAGAGCGAAAGAGACCATCGATACAATCGGCTTGCTAAGTTCGGAGACGTTACAATTGTCATGAATAAGGTGGTATATCTTTAGGCTTTAAACAGAAAAAAATATCAACTATATTATGAACTTAAATATTTAATTCAAAATTCGTCAAGTCAAAACATTAGTCCAAGGACATCTGCAACTCCCGAGATGTCATGCACATTCCGATCCTTTAGGAACCCTTTTATGTACAGTCGCCATCGGATATATCGTAGTTTTTGGAACGTTCAAAACTATCTGGACACGCCTTTATTGCCATAACTACAGACGCGTGTTCAGATATTTTTGAGCGCTCCGGATGTTACGTACTCATCTTTTTAAGACATTGCATGAAAGTCTTTGGACAGATGATATTATTTACGAGCTAGGTACTACTCTGTTTAGGGTTCCATTCCATAGCCAAAATAACAAATTAATCCATTACGAATTCGTTATGTCTGCCTGTCTGTCTGCTTCAGCTATGCTATTCTCTTATTGACACATTCGACGCTGCGTTTGTCAACGAGCTCGATGTCGACACAGCCTTGTCTAAAATCCTAGCTGTTTGATTTGACATTAGGAATCGAGGCTGTGAGCGAGCTTGTGGGCGAGTTCGTCGCTGTTT
The DNA here is from genome assembly GCA_025490895.1 of Thaumatotibia leucotreta. NCBI lineage: Eukaryota > Metazoa > Arthropoda > Insecta > Lepidoptera > Tortricidae > Thaumatotibia > Thaumatotibia leucotreta. The sequence continues at coordinate 16,445 of JALPQI010007367.1, forward strand.
TTCGTTAGAGAATACGAAGTTCATACATTAAACGTCAAACTTTCGACGCAATGTAGTTCCAGCTCACGCCGCATTCGTCGCCGAGCACTAGTGTCGTTTAAATTACATTAGTGAATACCATTTTTAGGCTCGACGCTGCCGCAGCACTGACACAGCGCTGACAGCAAGGCGGTTTCCTTAGTGATAACACCGCTGTTTATACGCCATACATCGTAAACCGAAAATTAGGTACCTTTCATTCAATCAACTATACCAAAGTTATGGTTTTATAAAGGTAGCTTTGATGGCCTACCGCGAGCCATTTATCATTCGATCGTCTATCGCCTCTATCGCTGTTGATTCTTCGACCGAAAGCGATATTTGTATCATTTCTATCATTCCCAAAATTCCAAATCAATTAAGAGTTGGGGGATAGCTTTGAATGAAATAGTCCAACTTAATTATTTATTAAAATTATGGAAACTCCCACAATCAGTTTACTACACTACATCCGTATTAGTTATATTTGTGTCATTTCTATCACTCCCAAAATTCCAAATCAATTAAGAGTTGGGGGATAGCTTTGAATGAAATAGTCCAACATATTTGTTAAAATTATGGAAACTCCCACAATCAACTTACTACACTACATCCGTGTTAGTTAGGTATTTCTCGCTTCACACTTTGTTTGCTTTCCAGCATATTGTTCCACATTATTGTTCATTTTGTTTTTTCAATACCGGTCTGCTGATTGTCACAGAACGATGACAATTTTGCACCTTAACTCTTTGTTATAAGGCTTTATTAAGCTATTGGTCGGTATTCATTCAGGTCAGTTAACTTTATGTATTCCCTTCCCGTTATTGTCTCCTTTGTTTTGTCCATATTATATGGCTGGAAGATAAACAGTGATATCTGAGGGGGAAGCACAACAAAGCACTTGGCCCGATTGAGTTTTATTGGGATAAAATCAATCCATCCTACTTACAAACGTAACCCGCTCCGTTCGATTGGGAACGATGTTATGTACTCGTAATACGATTGACCATTGTCTTGTGTCATTGATATCGAATTTATAAATATTTAGCAAATGTTGTATCTGTGCCATTTTATTGAAGATTGATGATGCTCAGCAGTGTCATCGTAGTGGACACACTACTGCGATCGCCAACCCGATTGTCAAGCATAGCCATTATAAGCATTACCTCCTGATGCGTCCATATGCATACATAATAGGAGAGACCTATGTGTAATAGTCTGATGATGTGATATGATTGTATCTGTGGCTTGTCGTTAAAACTCTAGGTGATATCGTTCCCTATATTTTTACTGAAGGGATCGGAGGTTAATTTTGCTTGCTTCGAATTGGTTTCAATGTTAATCAGTGAAGGTCAGACCAGCCAGTACATAATACATATAAATATGTACGAAACAAATGTTCGAATTCCATAAATTCTAGTTTGCTATTTCCTGAAACTAAACATGCTGGTAAACTAGTTTCATGTTTGTAAAACAGTTTCTATTCATCATAATTGAATGAGCAGGCCATTGTTCTATTATACTAACAGTATGCATATTTTGCACAGAAACGGAAACATGAATACCTACTTCAATGTGAGTAACTGCAGTCTTGATGAGATAATTAGACAAATAAAAATAAAAAAATAAAATGTAGGCTTGGTAATTTCTTTCTTTTTGGGAGGTATATGGGTGGATTAACTTTTTTTGTCTGTTATTGCCATAGATAGGTAAATCGAATGTATCTGAAGATACATTGATTGAAGTGAACTTGATGCAGATGCTAACTTCAGGCAGATATCTATCATTAGGGCCACAAAGTACAGAAACAGAATATCATTAATTCATCATCAGTCTTACATAATAATAGGTACTTAAATGGAGACTTGAGCACAGTTTCCATACATTGTCTGACTAATTTATTTAAGGACTTGAAATCTGGACAATAGGTATGAATTATCTGGATTCCTATCTGGTCAAAATTCAGATTGCGAAACCTTATGGTGGTGCTAACATACATTGGGGTTACTCTTACTGTATCAGTCAGCACTTATCAGACCTAATGCTTGCATAATGAAAAATGCATCTATAAAGGACACATTTATCAGAATTCCAGCCACTGTTCATTCATACACTTATCGCTTCCATCCTTTCCAGATACACGACGAAAGTGCGCGTCACCGAGCAACAACCCTACCAAGTGAAAGAGTACTCCTGGTGCTTCAACGTCCCACCCAGATGCTCCAAATACAAGATCAAGTTCCGACAGGTCTACAAAACGCAGCTGTTAGTGAAGACCCGGCCGGTTGAGGAATGCTGCGCCGGTTACGCGCCGGATTCGGCCGGCGATCAGTGCGTGCCTGTGTGCGTTGATAATTGCGTGAATGGGAAGTGCGTTGCGCCGAATACTTGCGCGTGCGACCATGGCTTTGGGGGACCGGCGTGTGATATATGTGAGTACATAGCGTAGCTCGGTTCGAGATCATTTTACCTATTATAAACGATTAAAATATTCAGCTAACTGGGTTACTCACGTAAGTGCCGATTCTTCGGCTAGTTTCGATTCATTAAGACCCTTAGAAGAGGACCCTTGGCCATAGCCCGATTTGGACCTAAATTACGTGAGCAAATCATACGATACACGTGCGAAAAAGAAATTCGTAAGTAGTGTCGATGTCTTTCTTCCTTCAGTGGTGTTTTAATTTATCGACACTCGTTTCGAACTTAATTTTAGTCGCACTTGTATCGTAATGTAATATTAATATTAGAAACTCACATTAGTTTATTATAATTCTAAAATGACACGAGGTTCTGTGCCACTAAAAGGTGAACCGCATCATCATCATCATCATCATCATCATCATCATATCAGCCGAAAGACGTCCACTGCTGAACATAGGCCTCCCCCAAAGATTGCCACAATGAAGGTTCTTGAGTGGCGGCCACGTACCGGAAGGCGTAGCGTGGGTAGGCCCCCCACAAGGTGGACCGATGACCTGGTGAAGGTCGCAGGAGTCCGCTGGATGCGGGTGGCGCAGGAACCGCATAAAGCGCTTTAAAACTTACCCAAAAAAGCGGACCCGCTTTAGCATAATGCAGAACGCGGATCCACTGTCAAAATAGCGGATTAAAACGTGAATATTTGGCAATACCGACACAATAACGCAACGCCAAGAATGTCGGTCTGATAATTGATTTCACTTTCAAAGGTTCTCCTATTGCTAGTGCTGCTGAGTGAAATTTAGGACGAATATCAACGTTACAGTAAATCGTTATGATAATTGGTGTGATAATTACTTAGTTCAGTAGGTATTTGGTTTATTATTGCCCTTATGACATGTTAATGATATTGATATTACCATTTGAAGGATAATTAAAACTTTTAAAATGCTTTTCATGATATTATAACTTATTGCGCTATTTGTTAAATTGAGAAAATTTGCTGTTAAAATGCGTTACAATTAACTATTGAATACAATATTTGGTATTTGAGGGATGCCTTTGCCCTGCAGTGGGATAGTATAGGCTCTTAATAAATAAACAAATAAAGGTAATTGATAGTTTCCTAGTAGCATTGCTATCAGTTGTTAAATGACTAAGTGGCTTAGTTCAGATGCGGTTATTAGTGTTATCAGTTATGTTCCCACTATTTATGATGTAATTATGTTATGTTTACATGATCACCTATTAATAATACTATAAATAACATTTTATAGGTAATTGAATTATTGAACGAGTTGACGGCGGGCTCGAACTGATGCATTGTAAAAGAAAAATTAATTTACTTAGCCATAATCCCTCTTGAAAAATGTCCCGGCCACGACATTGGTCTAATGCCCCGGCCACGACATTGGTCTAAGGCGACGAGCGGCGAGCGAATCCATGAGTGGGACCGGGATGACGATATGGGTGCGAGAGGGAGCACCATACGTTTTCCGCTAAGCCGGTCGCCTTAGACCGATGTCGTGGCCGCGGCGTAAGGCGACCGGCTTAGCGGAAAACGTATGGTGCTCTCTCTCGTACCCATATCGGCATCCCGCTCCAACTCATGGATTCGCTCGCCGCTGGTCGCCTAAAGGTGCGGTTAAACTAAAAGAGCATTCGCTGTTCTAACCTCCCACTCTACGAAATTCGATCGGTATACAAAACGTGATTGGTTGATTTCTTAGAACGGGCGCTAGAACAGCGAATGCTCTTTCGGTCTGCACGCACCTTTAGACCAATGTCGTGGCTGGGCCGAAATACCGGTAAGGCCACTAACACGAGGTCACATCATCAGGCTATCTTAGTCCACTGCTGGATGTAGGCCTCTATAGACGCATTAGGAGGTAAATGCCCATAATCGCCACGCTGGGCAAGCGGATTAGCGATCGCAATAATGTGTCCACTATGATGACGCGGCTGCCTTCATCAATCTTTTATAAAAAAAATCCCTTAGGGCCCGGCCACATGACCACGGTGCGGCATCGTAAACGTAAAACGGCGCGGCGTCGTGGCATTGCACGTTATCGCACCGTGGGAAATTACGGCGCGGCGTCGTGGCATTGCACTTTGTCGCACCGTGCGAAATTACGACGCGGTGCCGGGCAAATCCACGTTGTCGCGACGGGCAGTTTAACGTTGCGGTGCCGTGTGGAGTAGATGCATTACGTGTTGCTTTTTTAAACGAGGTGATATTTTCCATAAGATTTCTTCAAAACTTGACACAGACATTCTAAAATAATAAAAAAACTTGTGATCACTTGTTTTCAGTGCCTTGTACTTCCTTATGAAATGACTTCCATCATGATTCATAATAGAAAGATATGGATTTATCCAATATTTTCGTTTCCTTTGATTTTTCTTCATGTTTCTTCTTATAAGTAACAAGAGCAGAATACTTGTTATGGGATCCATGTCGAATTGCAGACTGATCGCAAAAATGTTTGGAGAAGTATGAGAAGGTACGGCGTCGTGGTACAACGTGACACCGCACCTTGCATCTACTCCACACGGCACCGCAACGTTAAACTGCCCGTCGCGACAACGTGGATTTGCCCGGCGCCGCGTCGTAATTTCGCACGGTGCGACATCGTGCAATGCCACGACGGCGCGCCGTTTTACGTTTACGACGCCGCACCGTGGTCATGTGGCCGGGCCCTTAGTTACGTTACGACACCCGCGAATAGAGTTGGGGCGGTGACGAATGTGTTCTTACTGCCGGCACCACACGGCTCGCAATACGAGGTCAAACAAATACTAATAATTATTACTAGTGTCAGATAAGTATTTAACTAGTTAAGTTCGTGTTACTACAACACCCCTTATTCACTAACGTCTCTTAACCTAGCAAGCTGATAAGTATCGTTTGTCCCTTTCCTTCATATTAATATTTCTATGAGACGAAAAGTGACAAACTACACTTATCAGCTAGGTTATGAATAATGGGGTAAAAAGTTGATTAACACAAAAATCTTGTACCAGCTCTCTCGCTTTACCAGAAAACTGAAAGGTATTCGGATAGAAGGTGCATGCATTGCTTGCCCTTAAAGCATGGTCAAAGGCGCCTAGCTTTGTAAGGGATTGCATACACTCGAAAAAATTTACTGATGGTTGCTAAAACTGAGCGGTACAGGCATCAGTCGTTAAAGCTGAGTACGTGGGTTTGAGTCCCACTTCGGACGTTGGTGATCTTGGTGTATTTTTCTTTGGTATATGACATCCAATATTTATAACAATTACCTTGTTACAGCATGTCCTAAAGGCAAATGGGGCCGAAATTGCCAGAACGAATGCCAATGCCTGAACGGCGGTACCTGCGAGCCGTTGACGGGCGAATGCTCCTGCGCACCCGGCTGGCGCGGGGAGGCCTGCGAGAAGGCCTGTGCGGCGCCTACGTTTGGGGACAATTGTGTAGAGACGTGTCAGTGCAAGAATGGGAACTGTGACCCCGCAAGCGGGGCTTGTTCTTGTCTTCCTGGCTTCATGGGACCGCTGTAAGTATTTGTTTGTGTGATATTTGTGTACCTTTAGTGGCATGGAGAAAGTTCTAGAATGAATGCCGACCACGTTTGGGGACACTTGTGTAGAGACATGTCAGTGCAAGAATGCCGAGAATGGGAACTGCGACCCCGCGAGCGGGGCTTGTTCTTGTCTTCCTGGCTTCATGGGACCGCTGTAAGTATTTGCTTTATTTCGACTAAATTGTATTTGTGAAACTTCAGTAGCGTGATGATGACTGAGAAGGCCTGTGGCGCCCAATTTGGGGATAATTGTGTAGAGACATGTCAGTGCAAGAATAGCAACTGCGACCCCGCGAGCGGGGCTTGTTCTTGTCTACCTGGCTTCATGGGACCGCTGTAAGTATTTGCTTTATTTCGACTAAATTGTATTTGTGAAACTTCAGTAGCGTGAAGATGACTGGAAAGGCCTGTGGCGCACACTTTTGGGGACAATTGTGTAGAGATGCCTATATACGATTACCCAACAAATTGGAAACGACGTGAAACGCTATTATATTGAGGTTTTGTGGCTAGGTGCAAAGTTTCCAGTAGGTGACAGACAACATTGAACATTTCTAGCCTCATTTGTCTTACATGAAATTAATGATATTTCCATTTCTTTAAATTGAAATCTTAAGAATTTTCGAATTGTACCCAGAATTTGGTAGATTACGAGTTAATAGCGACCGAATACGCGTTAGTTTGTAAACACTGTCTTTTGTTTCCGATAGTTTGATGTAGTCGGGCCAAATAAAGCTATATTTCAGTGTATTATGTCGTCCAAAACCAAATGGAGACAACATTTAAAAAAGTATGATAAGCATAATTTTTGCCCTAAAAAAATAAAAATAAATGTCACAATTGTTCAAACATTTTTAAGAACAAATAATTGTTGTTTCTTTCTAGTCACACTATTACTCTTAACAATTTTATTTCGTCTTCATTCCGCCCATATTGCAACATCCAATCATAACACTAAAGTTTTTATTAGTGACTTCAATCATAATCATCATGGCCTTGTCAACAGATGCGAAGATCCCTGCCCAGGGCAAGTGGCCTGCCTCCAAGGCTGCCGGTGCCAAAACGGGGGCAAGTGTAACGCCCTCACGGGGGATTGCGAATGTGCGCCTGGCTGGAGCGGCGAAGTTTGCGCCAACAGGTATTGTTAACCATCTATATTTGTATTTATTCTTCAAATCAACTCTTACAGTAGGGGCAATACGCAACACTGATGACCGTAGATAATGCACCATATGTGAGTGAGTTTAGTAAAACGTCCCACTTTATCGTTTGCCATAAAGCCGCTTTGTCAGTTTATTCATATCGTCTTTATGGTAAGCGACAAAGTGGGAAGTTTTACTACAAACTAACACATTATGGTCATCATCATCACTGTTGCCAAAGACAAAAAAACATGTTCGTTCAGATTTATTAAGGAGATCAATAGTGTCCGTTCCATAACGCGTCCGTTTCATTGCGTATTCCCCCTACCTACCGAAGTTTTTTGTGAACCTAAAATCAAATTATTTATTTTTTACTAAATTAATTGGATTTGTGTTTTTATTTTTGCTCCAAGTAGTCTCACTACTTAATACTATATAAACTATAAATATTAGATGTCATATATCAAAGCAAAAATACGAATATCACCAACGTTCGAGGTGGGGATCGAAACCACGTACTTAGCTTTTGTGGCTGATGCCTGTACCCTCTGCCACTAAGTCTTAATTTTATATGGCATCTAATATTTATTATATTGCTGCAGCGATCTTCTACAGAACTTCTATTATAAATCGCAAAAAATTTAAAAGAGTAGGTAATTTGGCAGTAAATAAACGTCACGTCACTTTTGTGTATTTCATAGAAAACTCCAGAATGGCGATAGTGTTATGTTAAAAAATAGTTATGTTGATTTAACTTGCTAGTCATCATGCCTATTCTGATGCTTATAATATGTTTCTTTTTTCTACGTATTGCATAGTTTCATGTATTTTATTACTTACTAATATCGTCACAAATTAAGTGCCAAATATTTACAAACACATCCTTATAACCTCAACAATAAGATCTTCATTTGTACCGATATTATTTACTGTTGCCGTATCTATACTACATACGAGTATGCGCAGTCTTTATTTACACGGTTACTTTCTAATGTTTTCTAAATATAGCTTGAATGTTGATCATACTTTATTATAATCAAGCCAGATATGTATGGACGGTTATTGCACCCGATCAGATGATACTCGAGCGAATTGCGAAATTCAATATGCATGTTATGTGCACTTATGATTGACCTGGTTTGCCAAATTGTACCGCGGTTGAATTTATTGTACTTTAATGGCATTCTTATTTGATTTAAGGCGCGTTTTTACTCACGGAATATGTAACTTGAAACAATTTGTGTTGAACTTTTGTATTTTAATTATTTTAAGTGTCTCCATTTTATTCTCCTAACTGAAAATTTGTATAAGTACAATGTAAAAATAATGTACTGAACACAAAACAACATTAAAATTAAACTATAAGTGATAATATTAATTTAAAATAGAGTAATCATTATTTACTAAACATAAATTACTACACACGCGTCTACAGAGTCTAAATAAATTAAATAGTGCATGGAATTACATCTATAAGTAGTCATCTATAGGGCAGGGAATTACATCTGTAGTGTTATATTATGCTTACAACCTTGTAGACCTTATATATTAGAATTTTCTTCACTCTTGTATTGTCATCGGTAGACTAATAGTAAACCTAATTGCAACGATATAAGATCCACCTTAAGAGTGCTACTTTTAGTAACACCACTACATAGGTACATCATACAGAAGCAAAAACTCAAAAGACGTCACAAAGGCGATTGCTGATGATCTGAATTAACTTGATATCGTAATCGTAGCATTTTCCCATGACGAAACTATAACTTTAACTTTAGGTTGTGTATCGCTTTGCCCTAATGGTTGTGTTATCTGCAGATGTCCATCTGGCAAATGGGGCGAGAATTGCCAGCGGAGTTGCGAATGTGCAAACGGGGCAAGTTGCCACCACGTCACAGGGCATTGCCACTGTGAGGCTGGCTATACGGGGGAGAAGGTAAGACATATACTACTTGCAGGAGAGCGACAGAGACGGCTTGCAAAAGGTAAAACACAGAAGTACCTACAACAATGTCAGGGACATGATAAACAAAATCACAGTTAGGGAATCCCCAAAACAGATTTGTCGATGATACACAACCAATTTAGTATATTTAACAGTCTAAGGCACTGGTCTCACCGCGAGCTACTAAGCTATGAACTATCGGCTATAAACACGCCCGGCGGTGATAGCTGATAGCTGGGCGAGTATCGCCGTGTCTCTTTTATTTACACGGGTTTGCGTATCTTCTGTTCGTGTTTATAGCCGATAGTTCATAGCTTAGTAGCTCGCGGTGAGACCAGTGTCTATGGAATTCGTCTAAAAATATGTACCTCTTTAATGTATATGTGACCGTTTGAACTAAACAGAAAGTCTATGTAACTGAAACTTGTCGTAACAAGTATGTATAGCGTTCATAACAAACTCAAATGTACAATTGTACATGGTTTTAAACCATACTAATCAAGTATTCTTCGTTTTCAAATAAGGTTTTTGACTGTATACCTAATAGCTTAGCTTATTTGGAAATATGACAAATGGCATTCAAAAGGTTAACTGCTCGCAAGCTTCGACAATCTCGTATTTCCTAGCTATTGTTATAGACGCTTGTTCTGTTATGCAAAAAAGTTTGAACTTTATACATTTAGTTACGCGAGGAAAAAATAAACACTTGAATGGAAATCCACATTACATCATCTGGCCCAAGTCAAGTTTTACTCGTAAAAAGTAAAGTATTTTCTTCGGTTACCGCGATGATTACTCATGAAATAAAACGACGCAGACCACGAACCCTGTAAAGTGTTCGAAACGTCGGGATGAAGTAAATTTAATTAACACATGAGATATAATCCGACTTAGATAGCTTTTTTCATTAGTAAATTCCATTGCAAAGAATAATTAATCTTTTTGTATTGATAAGAAGAACAAAGAAAATATCTTAACCTCTCGTTTGCCGCAAAAAAATCTAACAGTTTTCTTGTACGCTGATCCACGTTCGCTAAAAAGGCATATGTATTTTTATTTAAAAAAATCTAGTAACTAAGGGACGGAATAGTTTTTCAGTTTATTGCCCCATTCGTCATGTAATAATTCTACCAACTTTATTTCAGTGTATGGAAACCTGCAAGCCAGGAACATTCGGTGTAGATTGCAACCGAACGTGCGAATGCCAGCACGGAGGCGAATGCTCGCCAAAAGACGGTTCTTGCAAGTGCAAACCTGGGTGGAAGGGTGTACACTGCGAACTGAGAGCTTGTCCTGATGGGAAATATGGAGCGAGGTGCGATAAGGACTGCGAGTGTGAACCTGCTAATACTGACCTGTAAGTACTAGAACATAATATAGATAATATAGATGTATAGAACATATATATGTATGCAATGAAAAGGAGGCAAATGTTCAGACAAAGATGGTTCATTCAAGTGTAAATCTGGGTGGAAGGGTGTACACTGGGAACACTACTAGAATGTATCTTAGTAAATATATTTATATAATGGAAAACGAGACGAATGCTCGCGCAAAGACGTTTTTGCAAATGCAAAAGCACTTGAAATTTATGAGCTGGTTTCAATTTCAACAAGAAATAATGATTATAATGAATATGAGTTTCGTATTAGCGTGATTTTTAGAATAGTTTATACGTCTTTTAACAATAATACTCATGTAAATAAATAAACAGGAAAAAAGTTATTGCAGTAAACCCACTACTAACATGTAGATACTATTGTTCAAAATACTTACTATACTTAGTACTGATTTTTCCATCCCCAGTTAACAGTATCTGTCAAATAAATGTTAGCTCTATCCTTTTTGACTGATGACCTTGGATAAGAATGGTAATAAATTATTTATTAGTACAAAAACGAAATTCGTAACTCGTGTCGATTTAAAACATCGCCAATCGTTTCGAATTTCATGTTTATCGCACTTGTGTCGTAATGTACTATTAACTAATGGATACTTTCAAGCGAGGATTGAAAAATCAGCCATTAGGTATTGTGTTTATGAATTGAACCCCACATAATTTATATCTACGTAAATTATAAATATTGGATGTTATATACCAAAGAAAAAACGACCAAGATCACCAACGTCCGAAGTGGGGATCGACCCTCGTGCTCAGCTTTCGCGGCTGATGCCTGCACCCACAATTTGTTAGAGTAACCCGTGGATAATGCTGTTGACTATACATAATGTAATCCGTAATTTATGTAATACTTAATAGCACCGAATATTGTATAGTTGTTTGTTATCCCTAAAATAAATAAAATAAAATAAAATCTACGCTGAATACAGTTTTGCCTACTTATACCAAGTAAATACTCGTACTCGCAAACGTGTTGATTTCACATTGCGTTAATTTAGTTATTAAAACTGCGGACCACAGATACCGATTGTCGATTGCTGTTGTTTGGTTTTTAAAGGAAGCTAGACGTTTTATATGCCAAAAGAATATTCAAGGCTTTTCCCTTTGACTGGCACGGGGCAAGTGTCACTGAATATTCTTTGATTTGATTGATGACCGGTAGCAGCATCATCATAGTGGACACATTACTGCGATTGCCAATTCGCTTGCCCAGCGTGGCGACTATGGACTATTTACCTTGATATTATTTATTATTTAACACTTTTCGTCTATGCACAGTCAAAGACAAAATAAGGTGTACACAAAAATGTTCAAAAATATGTCCCAGTGCACTCTAATTCTGTGTAATAAGAACGTCGTAACATATTTATGAGCGGATTCTTTCGATACTTATTTTTACACTTAACTGCACGTGCATAGAGTACCCTATCAAAAACGATACGATCCAAATAACACATCGTCGGCGATAGTGCAATACCGCTTAACTACCAAACCAGATAGTTCAAATATGAAACAATTGACACTCAAATTGAACCTAATTGAATTTGTTAGTTACGCGGTATTGCGCTATCCCCGACGAAATGTCGAAATAAGTAATCAAGTGAGACTGTCAAACTGAGGAACAGAGTTCTAATTATTGGCATCGATTGTTTCTATACGTCATTTAAGCAATAAAATGTGTGATATCATAGGCACCAAAGTCTAAGTGTAAGGCCCGAGTGCCGAGCGTCGAGCGGCGCGTTCGGCGGAGCGGGCGGCGACGCGTCGAGCGTACAAAGGATTTGGACTGCGTGCACTCGGACCACGCGCATACGTTTGCATTTGTTTAACATGGTCGCTCGCCACTCAGGCCTTCCACTAATAGTAGATTGTGTCACAAGGGATCAAAATGGTATATTTCCGGCGTGGATGTATATTGAATCCTGAATGGAGCGACGGATTCCATAATTGAATCCCGACCGTAGGGATTCTAAAGTGGAATCCTGAGCGTAATGAAGGATTCAAGCGTTAACGCCCAATACGAAATAATTTTGATACCGTGTGACACATACTGCTTTTCACACCACCTATGAGAAAAATATAAGATATATCACATATTTAATATTTATGCAAATAATCGATGCTGAAGAAATTTCTATCAATTATGAACGTACCGTTTATTTTCATATTTCATTGTAATTTTTTAGGCTGGCAATAGAAAGTCCTTGAACAGAAAAGTGCCACTTTGATCTCTCCTAGCAGGGAAGAAAAGACCCGTATTCGAATAGGTGGTGTGAAAAGGTTAATTAGTTCGTAATATGACGTTGAAATTACAAGCTCGCATTATTTTCAGTTGCGACCCATGGAGCGGGGCGTGTGATTGCTCGGCCGGCTGGGACGGCGACACTTGCTCGCGTCAGTGTGCATTACTCACGTACGGCAAGGGCTGTCGCTCCGTCTGTCGCTGCGAGAACAGCGGCCTGTGCTCCCCTGTCAACGGTAACACTGCCAGTGCCAGCCCTGGCGACACTTGCTCGCGTCAGTGCGTTACTCACGTTCGGCAAGGGCTGTCGCTCCGTCTGTCGCTGCGAGAACAGCGGCCTGTGCTCCCCTGTCAACGGTAACACTGCCAGTGCCAGCCCTGGCGACACTTGCTCGCGTCAGTGCGCTGCTCACGTTCGGCAAGGGCTGTCGCTCCGTCTGTCGCTGCGAGAACAGCGGCCTGTGCTCCCCTGTCAACGGTAACACTGCAGTGCCAGCCCTGGCGACACTTGCTCGCGTCAGTGCGCGCTGCTCACTAGGGTGGGTCATTTTTCAAAAATTTCGATTTTCTGAAGATAATAGTTACAAAACGGTGCCATTTGATATTTGATTATCACTCTTATTTTTATTTTATTTTTAATTAAAGTTTTTCTGCCTCCGGATTTGATTATTAATTTTCTTAAAATGTATGGAACTTCAAAAAAAAAAGTTATTATTTTCGACTTTTTGTTCGTCTCTTTTGGCTCCATAACTATGGAAAAGCTATTTCCAGGTAAACACAATACTCAAACATAGCTCAAGTTGAAATAAAAAGTAAAAACATAGATATCAACTGTGGTCAGTACAAAATGTACTGAAGTTTCTATGAAATCTTTCAATTAGATCCGGAGGCAGAAGATTAATTCCGATGGCGAAATTATTTTGCACACTCTTTGTCGATCTAATTACGGAACTATTGACAACTGTTCCTAGTAAAAAACAAATACTTTTTTTTTCTTCATACATCAGTGACCCACCCTAGCAGGTACGGCAAGGGCTGTCGCTCCGTCTGTCGCTGCGAGAACAGCGGCCTGTGCTCCCCTGTCAACGGTAACACTGCCAGTGCCAGCCCTGGCGACACTTGCTCGCGTCAGTGCGCTGCTCACGTTCGGCAAGGGCTGTCGCTCCGTCTGTCGCTGCGAGAACAGCGGCCTGTGCTCCCCTGTCAACGGTAACACTGCCAGTGCCAGCCCTGGCGACACTTGCTCGCGTCAGTGCGTTACTCACGTACGGCAAGGGCTGTCGCTCCGTCTGTCGCTGCGAGAACAGCGGCCTGTGCTCCCCTGTCAACGGTAACACTGCAGTGCCAGCCCTGGCGACACTTGCTCGCGTCAGTGCGCGTTACTCACGTACGGCAAGGGCTGTCGCTCCGTCTGTCGCTGCGAGAACAGCGGCCTGTGCTCCCCTGTCAACGGTAACACTGCAGTGCCAGCCCTGGCGACACTTGCTCGCGTCAGTGCGCGTTACTCACGTACGGCAAGGGCTGTCGCTCCGTCTGTCGCTGCGAGAACAGCGGCCTGTGCTCCCCTGTCAACGGTAACACTGCAGTGCCAGCCCTGGCGACACTTGCTCGCGTCAGTGCGTTACTCACGTACGGCAAGGGCTGTCGCTCCGTCTGTCGCTGCGAGAACAGCGGCCTGTGCTCCCCTGTCAACGGTAACACTGCCAGTGCCGGCCCTGGCGATTTGGCAGTAAAAGATGGGAAACGTAAATTAACCATGAGTTGCGAACTTTTCGCGCCTATATTTTTAAAATTTGTCCCTTTACTTTCAATGTCTGTCAGACTATAAATGTATCTTATTCTTGACTATTTTCGCATAGTTTTCGTCTTGATTCTGTTCGCCCGTCAAAAAAGATAGACGCTTGCAACTGCGAAAAAACCTGTATTGCGAGTTGTTGCGAAAGGACAATTCAGTGAGTTGACGTTACGGTATAGCGTCAATTCACTGAAGTGGCTCCCTCCAAAAAGGACGTGTTTTTCATAATCAAAACTGATTACCTATTCTCTTTGAACGCCGACAGTATTATACCTTTTATTGATAACATTTTAAATGGATCACGAATAATTTATAGATTTGTGAGACGGTTATTCAAAACGCCATATTATGTAGTAACGAATTAAAACACTAAAATATTATCACATATTTACATTTTTTTTAACATACTATTATCTGATCTGACGAACGAACGCTTCCCAGATTGTCCATGCGAGCCGGGTTACTACTTTATCAATTTTTTTTTCTTATCATACTTACTATTATCTGATCTGACGAACGAACGCTTCCCACTCTTCCCAGATTGTCCAAGCGAGCCGGGTTACCGCTAAAAGTTACAGGAGCTGTCATTCATGCGCTTACGGCGCTAATTAAGTTAAGGCGTTGGCAGACTGGATCCGACACTATACTCGTATAATATTTTTTCTACTCCCGTACTGTTATTTGTCATATACATGGTCGCGAACACACATTTAAGCCCTTACCTTACAGATGTCAAGATAAGTCAATATTGTCTATTCCCTATAAACGCATTCGGGTTTACACGCAGCGCGTTTTTTGGATTTTAAGGCACCTCGTGTATACAAGACTTAATTAAATACATGGCTGCCAACCTAATTTTTTAATGTCATTTCTGATGAACAGTAAACCATAGAGGAGCTTTCTTTTTTAATTTTGACGCCTCCCGCCCGGCTTTGATGATTAATAAAATTGTGTTTGACTAAGAATATTTCTCAAATTTACATTTTATTTGAAAATAAGTGTGTGCTCGTGGCGTCTTTAATAACAATTTTCGGCTTCGCCTCAAATTGTTACCCACGCCACTCACCTTTTTTGACCTCTCTTAAACAAGGGTTGCATAAAATACTATATATTTCTCCAGGGTCATGCCTCTGCGCCCCCGGCTACCACGGCACGCTCTGCCAAGAGCTCTGCAAGTTCCCCCACTACGGCGACAACTGTCGCGACACGTGCGACTGCGCCAACAACGCTACCTGTTCCCACGAGACGGGCCAGTGCGAGTGCCCGCCTGGGTGAGTATCCCGTTGAAATAAGGTTCAAGATCGCGTGACACATCGAAGCGAGCTGCCGTGCTCGGCAAATGTGAGTGTGCGACCGGGTTAGCTTCTAATCCATAGAATTAAGATTCAAGATCCCGTGACACGTTGACTATATCAACGCGAGCTGCCGTGCTCGGCCAATGTGAGTGTGCGATCGGGTTAGCTTCTATCCCATTGAGTTACGGTTCAAAATCCTGTGGCTTAGCGGCTGTAGCTCTGCAAGTTCCCCCACTACGGCGACAACTGTCGCGACACGTGCGACTGCGCCAACAACGCTACCTGCTCCCACGAGACGGGCCAGTGCGAGTGCCCGCCTGGGTGAGTATCCCGTTGGAATAAGGTTGAAGATCGCGTGACACATCGACTATATCAACGCGAGCTGCCATGCTCGGCAAATTTGAGTGTGCGATCGGGTTAGCTTCTATCTCATTGAGTTAAGATTGAAAATCCTGTGGCTTAGCGGTTGGAGCTCTGCAAGTTCCCCCACTACGGTGACAACTGTCGCGACACGTGCGACTGCGCAAACAACGCGACCTGTTCCCACGAGACGGGCCAGTGCGAGTGCCCGCCTGGGTGAGTATCTATCCCCTAGAAATAAGGTTCAAGATCCCGCGGCATTTAACAACGCGAGCTGCGCCCGGCAAATGTGATTGTGCGATCGGGTTACCTTCTATTCCATTGAGTTACGGTTCAAAATCCTGTGGCTTAGCGGTTGTATCTCCGCTTTCTCCCAAGAGACTAGCTAGTGCGAGTGCCCGCCTGGGTGAGTATCCCGTTGGAATAAGGTTCAAGATCGCGTGACACGTTGACTATATCAACGCGACCTGCCAATCTGACTGTGCGGCCGGGTTATCCTCTAATCCGTAGAAATAAGATTCAAGATCCCGTGACAGGAGCTCTGCAAGTTCCCCCACTACGGCGACAACTGTCGCGACACGTGCGACTGCGCCAACAACGCGACCTGCTCCCACGAGACGGGCCAGTGCGAGTGCCCGCCTGGGTGAGTATCCCGTTGAAATAAGGTTCAAGATCGCTTGGCACAGTTACTGTAATGATGATGAAAATAATGACGCGATTTTGCGCCCGGTCGAGTCTCTATAAGTGTAGAAATTAGGTTCAAGATCGCGTGACACGTCGACTATATCAACGCGAGCTGCCGTGCCCGGCCAATGTGATTGTGCGATCGGGTTATCCTCTAATCCATAGAATTAAGGTTCAAGATCCCGTGACAGGAGCTCTGCAAGTTCCCCCACTACGGCGACAACTGTCGCGACACGTGCGACTGCGCCAACAACGCCACCTGCTCCCACGAGACGGGCCAGTGCGAGTGTCCGCCTGGGTGAGTATCCCGTTGGAATAAGGTTTAAGATCGCGTGGCATTGTTACCGGAATGATGCGAAATCGACCAGTGCGATTGTGCGCCCGGTCGAGTCTCTAAAGATATAGAAATTAGGTTCAAGATCGCGTGACACGTCGACTATATCAACGCGAGCTGCCGCACCCGGTCAATGTGAGTGTGCGACCGGGTTAGCTTATATCCCATTGAGTTAAGGTTCAAAATCCTGTGGCTTAGCGGTTGTATCTCCGCCTGCTCCCACGAGACTGGCCAGTGCGAGTGTCCGCCTGGGTGAGTATCCCGTTGAAATAAGGTTCAAGATCGCGTGACACTTCGACTATATCAACGCCAGCTGCCAATCTGAGTGTGCGCCCGGGTTATCCTCTAATCCGTAGAATTAAGATTCAAGATCGCGTGACACGTTGACTATATCAACGCTAACGCGAGCGTGAGCGCCCGCCTGGGTGAGTCTCCTAGAAATAAGGTTCAAGGTCGCTTGGCACAGTTACTGTAATGATGCGAAATCGACCGGTGCGATTTTGCGCCCGGTCGAGTCTCTATAAGTATAGAAATTAGGTTCAAGATCGCGTGACACGTTGAATATATTAACGCGAGCTGCCGCGCCCGGCCAATGTGATTGTGCGATCGGGTTAGCTTCTATCCCATTGAGTTAAGATTCAAAATCCTGTGGCTTAGCGGTTGTATCTCCGCCTGCTCCCAAGTGACTGGCCAGTGCGAGTGTCCGCCTGGGTGAGTATCCCGTTGGAATAAGGTTCAAGATCGCGTGACACATCGACGCGAGCTGCCGCGCCCGGCCAATGTGATTGTGCGACCGGGTTAGCTTCTATCCCATTGAGTTAAGGTTCAAAATCCTGTAGCTTAGCGGTTGTATCTCCGTTTGTTCCCAAGAGACTGGCCAGTGCGAGTGCCCGCCTGGGTGAGTATCCCGTTGGAATAAGGTTTAAGATCGCGTGGCATTGTTACTGGAATGATGCGAAATCGACCGGTGCGATTTTGCGCCCGGTCGAGTCTCTATAGGTATAGAAATTAGGTTCAAGATCGCGTGACACGTCGACTATATCAACGCGAGCTGCGCCTGGCACATATGAGTGTGCGACTGGGTTAGATTCTATCCCTTTGAGTTAAGGTTAAAAATCCCGTGGTTTATTGGTTGTATTAACCACCTGCTCCCAAGAGACTGGCCAGTGCGAGTGCCCGCCTGGGTGAGTATCCCGTTGGAATAAGGTTCAAGATCGCGTGACACGTCGACTATATCAACGCCAGCTGCCAATCTGAGTGTGCGATCGGGTTAGCTTCTATCCCATAGAATTAAGATTCAAGATCCCGTGACACGTCGACTATATCAACGCGAGCTGCCGCGCCCGGCCAATGTGATTGTGCGTCCGGTTTATCCTCTAATCCATAGAATTAAGATTCAAGATCCCGTGACACGTCGACTATATCAACGCGAGCTGCCGCGCCCGGCCAATGTGATTGTGCGATCGGGTTACCTTCTATCCCATTGAGTTAAGGTTCAAAATCCTGTGGCTTAGCGGTTGTAGCTCTGCAAGTTCCCCCACTACGGCGACAACTGTCGCGACACGTGCGACTGCGCCAACAACGCGACCTGCTCCCACGAGACGGGCCAGTGCGAGTGCCCGCCTGGGTGAGTATCCCGTTGAAATAAGGTTCAAGATCGCGTGACACATCGAAGCGAGCTGCCGCGCCCGGCCAATGTGATTGTGCGCCCGGGTTATCCTCTAATCCATAGAATTAAGATTCAAGATCCCGTGACACGTCGACTATATCAACGCTAACGCGAGCGTGAGCGCCCGCCTGGGTGAGTCTCCTAGAAATAAGGTTCAAGGTCGCTTGGCACAGTTACTGTAATGATGCCAAATCGACCGGTGCGATTGTGCGCGCGGTCGAGTCTCTATAAGTATAGAAATTAGGTTCAAGATCGCGTGACACGTTGAATATAGCAACGCGAGCTGCCGCGCCCGGCCAATGTGATTGTGCGACCGGGTTAACTTCTATCCCATTGAGTTACGGTTCAGAATCCCGTGGTTTAATGGTTGTATTAACCACCTGCTCCCAAGAGACTGGCCAGTGCGAGTGCCCGCCTGGGTGAGTCTATCCCGTTGAAATAAGGTTCAAGATCGCGTGACAGGTCGACTATATCAACGCGAGCTGCCAATCTGAGTGTGCGCCCGGGTTATCCTCTAATCCGTAGAATTAAGATTCAAGATCCCGTGACACGTTGACTATATTAACGCGAGCTGCCGTGCTCGGCAAATGTGAGTGTGCGACCGAGCTACCTTCTATCCCATTGAATTACGGTTCAAAATCCTGTGGCTTAATGGTTGTATTAACCACCTGCTCCCAAGAGACTGGCCAGTGCGAGTGCCCGCCTGGGTGAGTATCCCGTTGGAATAAGGTTCAAGATCGTGTGGCATTGTTACTGGAATGATGCGAAATCGACCGGTGCGATTTTGCGCCCGGTCGAGTCTCTATAAGTATAGAAATTAGGTTCAAGATCGCGTGACACGTTGACTATATCAACGCGAGCTGCCGTGTTCGGCAAATGTGAGTGTGCGACCGGGTTAACTTCTATCCCATTGAGTTAAGGTTCAAAATCCTGTGGCTTAGCGGTTGTATCTCCGCTTTCTCCCAAGAGACTAGCTAGTGCGAGTGCCCGCCTGGGTGAGTCTGTATTCCGTTGAAATAAGGTTCAAGATCGCGTGACACGTCGACTATTATATCAACGCCAGCTGCCAATCTGAGTGTGCGTCCGGGTTATCCTCTAATCCATAGAATTAAGATTCAAGATCCCGTGACACGTTGACTATTATATCAATGCCAGCTGCCAATCTGAGTGTGCGCCCGGGTTATCCTCTAATGCATAGAATTAAGATTCAAGATCCCGTGACACGTTGACTATTATATCAATGCCAGCTGCCAATCTGAGTGTGCGCCCGGGTTATCCTCTAATGCATAGAATTAAGATTCAAGATCCCGTGACACGTTGACTATATCAACGCGAGCTGCCGCGCTCGGCCAATATGAGTGTGCGATCGGGTTAGCTTCTAATCCATAGAATTAAGATTCAAGATCCCGTGACACGTCGACTATATCAATGCTAACGCGAGTGCCCGCCTGGGTGAGTCTATCCCGTTGAAATAAGGTTCAAGATCGCTTGGCACAGTTACTGTAATGATGCGAAATCGACCGGTGCGATTTTGCGTCCGGTCGAGTCTCTATAAGTGTAGAAATTAGGTTCAAGATCGCATGACACGTTGAATATATCGACGCGAGCTGCCGCGCCCGGCCAATGTGATTGTGCGCTCGGGTTAGCCTCTATCCCATAGAGTTAAGGTTCAAAATCTCGTCAACCGGTGACCGTATAAACGCTAGCTTCTCTTATGAGAGCGGCCAGTGCGAGTATGCGTCCGGGAGAGTCTCTATCCCATAGAAATAAGGGTTCAAAATCCCGCGACACGGCATGTACAGTCGCTATCAGATAGCTGCTTGTATGAGACCGTGTGTGGTTGTACCCGCTCGGGTCTCTGTCCCATAGAGTTAAGATTCATGGTCCTGTGGTATATAGTTACTATAATAACACGAAATCGGCTAGTGTGAGTGAAATAAGTGTACGAGAGATTGGATTAAAAACAAAAATTTATTAATAAAGGGACAGTTTTAACAGTTTACAGATAAAACAAGGGTCTTAATTTTACTTAATTGCATTTCTAACCCCCTTATTCATAAACGTCTGCTTACTTAACAAGCCGCTAATAATTGTTTGTCCCTTTCGGTCTTAACAATGTGTCCATAACGGCAAAAGGGACAAACAATTATTAGCGGCTTGTTAAGCTAGCAGACGTTTACGAATAAGAGGGTTATAGACTAAATACATGATAAGTCAGAAGATTTGGCAATGACCTGTTTAACTAAGGAATTATATGGGGATGGTAATGAAATCTTTAAAGAATTTGTGAAAAACATATTATCCAATGTTAATGATACCAATTATAAATTAAAATTAACACAGCTGTATAAAGAATTAAAGTGCCTGACAAAAACTGATTCTGTTTCTGAAAAAATAACTGAAATTATCTGGTTGGTGGTGGTATTTATGCCACGAGCACTCTTCAGATCCTGTGTCCTTTACTTCGTTGAAGTCCAAGCCTTCTGATTGGCTGCTGTGTCCATCTTCATAAATTCTGGTAGTAGTACTAGAGGATTATGGCAAGTCATGTTTATGGCTTAATAATTGCACGCGTGGTGACGGCAATAAGAATACATTTGTCACCACCCCAAATCTTCACGTGGAGTCGTAAGAGGATTGACGTGTCAATTAATGTTCTTTTATAGAGGATTGATGATGGGCAGCAGCATCATGAATCATAGTGGACATCACACTACTCCGATCGCCAACCCGCTTGGCGATTATGGGCATTTACCTCCTAATGCGTCCATACGCATAGGCTAAGGTGAGGCCGTTGTCCAGCGGTGGACTGATATAGGCTGATGATTTATGGGTGACTTAATGATTGCGGCTGGCATCTGATTTTCGCAGTATAGGCTCGGGGTTACTATTTAGCGACCTAGTTCCTTTTTACGTTGTGGCAGCGTTTCTGTAACGATCTTGCATCTTCGAAAGTTCTTGATATTCTTGTTTCACTTTGTCACTTTGTTTGCTCTTGGTTCTGATGACAGGCAATGTAATTGTTTCATAGCTATATCATGAAAAATGTGTGATTGGATCTAAGCTCGTGTAGGCTTGCGCCCCATGCTTTTGTGAGTGAGATAAGACAAACCAGGGTAACTGAGCGGTCACCAGGTGGCTGAACTTTCGGTGGGAATCCTGCTTCATGTGTCATGTGTGTGTTGTCCGTTAGTTAATACTTTTTATTATTCAGTGTCCGGGTACTGTTCTACGGCGTCTTCACTCCAGAGGAATCTATCTTACTCGATCTGTTCGCTGGGGCTTCATAGAGACTTGTACTTCAATCAATTCACCAGGTATGGATTGTGGAACGATGATGAGAGTCGTATTTTTGGAAGAGTTACAATTTAGACAGGGATAACCTTGTAATACATATACGTGATCTTGTCGATTAGTAGTATTTCTAAAACAAGTGCTAATAAAGAGTTATTAACGAACGATTTAACTAAAATATTGTTTTCTTATTTGATTAAATATAGGTTACATGTATGTGGCACTAGTGAAAAAGGGTTCAGCTCGTTGAGTTTTTATTGTATTATGGTGCTGTTTGTTTTTTGCAATAAATATAATCTTCTTGAAAAATAATGCAATACAAGTCCATAGGTACTTATACACAAAATTTTCGATAAGTATAGGCCGGCGAATTAGACACGTTTTCACTAGAGCCATAGATTTTATCCTTATCGTTATTATCAGACATTGTACGATTTCCAGCATTTTTGGTGCAGTGTAGTTCAATTAAGGAATGTGAAGTACGTTATTCGAAAGGAGATAGCGAGTTACGGTTAATCTTTGTGTTACAACGTGTTATGACACGTTACAGCTAAAAATTGACCCCTGGATTCCTTTAACTCGACTACATTTCACCAAAAACCCTAGAAGTTTAGTTAAAGGAATCCAAGGGTCAGTTTAAGTTGAAACAAGTAATAACACATTGTGAGACAATAACGAACCTTAACTCACTATCTCCTTATAAATAACTAACACAACATCCCTTAATTGAACTACATTGCACCAAAAATGCTGGAAATCGTACGATCTCTGATTATTATTGAGTCTTTACTCAAAGCCGCCATGAAAAAAAATGGTTCTTCTAAATGAGGCCTTGTTTCGCTCAGCAGCTATTATCAATATAGACCTGCTCATTGTCAGAGTAATGAACTTTATATGAACCTACAGTAAGGTGACGCCGGTATTAGAACCCGATACTGGTGTCGCATTGCTCTGCCAGGTGCAATGTGCATTGCTCGCGTATTGCTGACTCGATCCCGGGTTACTGCCCTGTTGTCCGCGATAATTATTACAATCATTACGAAGATTATGTAACGTTCTAGAATTTCTACTTTGCGTCTAATTATTAGAAAAGGCCCGCCCCGACTCCTCCTGCGGGTGTCGTAAGAGTCGACTAAGGGATTGAAGTGTCACTAACCATTATTTGATAAAAGATTGATGACGGGCAGCAGCGTCATCATAGGGGACACATTACTGCGATCGCCAATGCGCTTGCCCAGCGTGGCGATTATGGGCATCTACCTCCTAATGCGTCTATACGCATAGTCAATAGGAGAGGCCTACGTCCAGCAGTGGACTATTATAGGCTGATGATGATGATGATGATTAGAAAAGGAAGGATAATTATAAGTTGTACCGTTACCGGATGCATAAGGTCGCATATGCGAATTCTTTTGCCTGGGAGTACCTATTGTAGTTGTGACTGCTAGAAATAATTATTACTTGAATTGCTATTAATTGGTGCTGAATTTCTTGCGTATGCAGATTGAAAATGTTGATCTTCTAACACGATCTCTAGAGCATTTTCCAGGGTTGTAACATTTCGCATACGCACCCACCTGCTTAAATGAATAGGTAAATTGTACAGAAACACTTGGAATGCACTATGGTCGTAAATGCTACGCTTTGATAATTGAACGTGAGGATCAACACTGGTTTCAGTCACTTTAGCAATAAGGTCGTTCCTAGTTTGTCGTATCCTTTTGAAAAGATCTTCATAGCTTTCTCCCTTGTTTATCCTAATGCTTTCTAGTTCTTTTGCTAGACAGAATTCTGTTCTACGGTCACCAAAATGTAGAGACAGTAATTCCTTTAATTGATTCCAGTCCTCTATGTGTTCCTGGGAGTCAACTAGGTCTGCAGCTTCCCCTTCTAATCTACTTGTAATTAGATGAAACAGATAAGTCATCTGTGCTTTACTGCCATCCCCTTTGTAATTGGTTAATATGTATTCGCATTTTTTGATAAAAGTCCGTAAGTTCCTAGCGTTACCAGAAAATACGGGAATAAACGTGATCATTTCCGCGGGTACATGATAAACGTTGTCCATTTTAGCGTATATAAATTGCTGCTGTTTTAAAATATATTGTGACGGAATATTTACCTACACAATAGTGTCTACGCGGAATATGATATGTACACGTAAATGTATTACAAGAGTGGATAAATAAAGGAAAACACAAAGGAAGGTGAAAAGATTTACTCACAGATCCGTAGTTACTTCCATTTGCTCCTGTAGGATGACTATTGCCTTGAACTGTGTCGTTGCTTGTCTTGTCAGTCGTTGCTGAACTTTAATTTGTGCGGTTGGATGTCCCGTTGAAACGTAAAATGAACTGTTAGATCACTGATGGAATCCTTTAGCTGGCTGAGCCAAATATGCGATTAGTACAAGAGATTGATGCAAAAATAATTACTTAATGAACAGACACCGTAAAATGTTACAGGTAAAATAAAAGTGTCTTAATTTTACATAATTACAATCTTATATACTAAATAAATGATAAGTCAGCAAACACAGCAATGACCTGCTTAGAGTGCTTAAGTTAGCTGACGATTCTTAAAATGGTTTAGCAAAGGGCGAGTCTCTATCCCATAGAGTTAAGGCTCAAGATCCCGTGGCATGGCTTGTATCAACGCAAGCTGGTCTTATAAAACCGGCCAGTACGAGTCAATCGTTAAGGTCCAAGATCCCGTGACACAACCGTATTTTGTCATGGTTTGTCGCTCTTCAGATTTGGGGTCCTATGGCAAAATTGCAAACGAATCTGCAAATTGTGCGTAGCGAATCTCGTTACATTTTCATTTCGTACCAGCTTAGATAAATTTTGATGTTTTCTAATCCGCAATTCGCACACTTAGTAGTACTTTGTACATATTCATTGAAAAGATCTTGCCAAGAGACGAACCCGTTCTACAATGTAATATCCTTCTACTCTACGAGTATTTATTTACAAATG
>JALPQI010007368.1:0-57025 GCA_025490895.1 Thaumatotibia leucotreta
CACTTCAACTAACACGACTGGAAAGTTGTGTCGTGTTGTGTATTGTGTATACGAGAACATCTTGTGAACATTCATACATTCGCCTAAGAGAGCTTAAGACGAGATAAATAAGGGTGATTCGTGACGAGAACAGTAGGTACTCGTTTCTCCAAACCTTGTTCAATATATTTTCACTTTCTAATTGATTTGTAATCTCTTTCCATTTCTGTATTTTTACATCATGGGTTAAAGTATTGCTACATCTTCCAAATAAAACCTCTTTATTCTCTAAAATGAGATTCAAAACCGTTATTTTATCTTGAAAATGCATTTTAGAAATTGCACAATAGGAGCCCAGAAAATATCAATCACGTCTTAACACAGAAACTTGAAGGTATTTCTACCGTTTTTAAAAGGTATTAAACTATCCGCAACATAAAAGAAGTGCCTTGTCGAAGAAATTACTGAAAATACAATTCTACATATACAAACATGTAACCTACATATTTGTTAAATTTACAAATGTAATAAATACAATTTTACATATTACACAAATATGTAAATTGTAAACTACATTGACACACCATCCATGCTTTGTGTTACGGTGATTTGTAATGCATATATTTGTAGAATACAGACTTGTCGCTTCTACATATTTGTAATTTTTGTGGTACGTTTTTATGTAAACAATTTTACAAATTTGTCACATTTTACATATGTAAAGTTTAGTGGGACAGGGCCCAGATTAACAGTAAAATTCTTACTTAGTTTCGACAAGATCCTGTTCTCAGTACGTGTTATGTCGTGTCAGAGTGGAGTCAAATAAAGAAGCAGATCGTATCGTCGACATCATCGTAGTCGTGCCTATGTCTACAAATTCAATTAATATAAGTGCAAGTTGAGTGGTTAAGAGTTCACCCGGTGAGATATGTGATTAGTGCACTATTTTTGTTGTAACCGTTTACCTAATAAATTGTTTTGAAGTCACTTTATGGCGTTTTACTAATTTAGTTATTTCGTCAGTTCACACCTGATAATTGAGATTGTGATCTGTTACGTAATGTTGAAAAAGTGACAAAGTAATCAATAAGTAGATAGGTATGTTTAATAAGCAATACTGATTCATTTAGATTCAATAATACGCGAAACCGATAGTACCTAAATGTCAATGTCAAATGTTCGACTGGACACATAATGTCTGCAGTACATTCCTGGGTCGATTAACTTTGTTAGAAAAATATAGAAAATTTATTTTTGTTTTTAATTAATTAAAACCATTTGGAGTTATTACTGATTAGTTAAAGGGTCTATGTTTTCATTTATTGCTCTTATTGCAGGCCACACCCTGTATACATTTTTGAATAATTGTAACACCTCATTTTGCGTCGGGAATTAAATACAGGCCCCTAATAGGTTACAAGTTGTATAGGTGCCTACATTTTTAATCGTCAGTTCAAAAACTGCTTAATACCTATTTATTTTACTACTAATTTTTATTTAAGACGTTTCTACTTCCTTCCTACGAAATTCCTTCTGTAATTTGACGCACCGTCCTGTCTACATAGTACCCCCACCTACGTTTATCCGCTGCCGCGCATTTATGACGTCAGCGCCGCTCCGATTTATTTTAAAAAAAACCATTTCGAAAATTGTAGGAAATGCTTAGAGTATACATAGGGGATTTTTTTGGTATTGTGCCACAACTAATTATTGACAAGAGGTACATTAAAAAAATAAAATGTAGAATTAATGCGCCTGCACGTAAATCAGTTAAAAGTGTAAAAAAAATAGTTAGCATTGAGTCACTGACGTAATTTTTTCTTTGGATGAGTATAATAATTGTCGGGTCATTATAGTAAAAAATCACCATTTGTTTAATTTCTGTTTGATTGTTATGAATTTTAAAAATAATTTTATTTTTTCTGACTATATCTACGATTATTCAGTGGTGACTTTTTAAAATATTGTCTTAAATATTCAGTTAGGCCCCTCGGATAATAAATCCCTACTGTAGGATTTATTGTTTATTTTTATTAAAAAATTAAATCTTAATATTGATTTTATGAAAAAACCTCCACACATTTATCAGGGATAATTAGATTCATATATTCACAAAACGATGTTTTATCATATTCCTGAAATAAATATACTGTAGGATTTAATGTAATTTTCTCGAACAAGTTAAAGTTTAGCTCCCGGACTATGTAAGGTATAATTGTATTTTATGGAGTTATTCCTTATAAACAAATAAACAAATAAGGAATATTGTAATGATTGTCTTTAATAAAAAAACCTTGATTTATCTTTTATACAAAACAATTAAATTGCAGTCGAATAATTAAACTTAAACCAGAAAAGACTTTCATTCATAAATAATCGCCATAATCAGTATTAAATGTTTAGTTACATTTCACTTATATACTTTATACAAGTTTAAATTGTCGTAAATAACAAACTACACGAATTAGTTAGAATAAGTAGGTAATCATGTATAATTCAATAACTAGAACTACATCGAAACTGGTATATATGTATTTATCGATTAGGTTAATAAAAATAGCGACCATTGTAAACAAACCTTGTTTTTAAAATGTGTTATTTATTCAACTCTTACAATTACTTTATCCTAAACTATAAAAACAAATAAAATAGTGCTAGATTGTCGACAATAGGCACTTCTAGTTATCAACAACAACTTTAACACCTTCGCTGCGGCAATTAAGTTAAATTGCAATTAACCATACTTGTACAGGTCACATATGACCTGTTCCGCACTGAGCGTGTTAAGGCATACGTTTTTTTTTAAGTGACGAAGATAAATGTCTATCTTCGTCACATAAAAAAAACGTATGCCCAGTTGTCACTGAGCTCTCAGCCCACCTGATTGATGGAAAGCAGGAACTGAGATTCATGGAAATAGTGATAAAAAAATCGGCTATGCGCTGCCTACCCTGAGGACTTAGATGGATTGTTCTATCTCTGCCAGTAATTACACCGGCTATCTTACCCCCAAACCGAAACAGCAGTGCAAACACTGCTATTTAGCGGCAGGTTAACGGGTTTTGATTACTATCATAACAAACAATTTTATATTCACTGAGTACAATTTGATATTCAATCCAAATATACCGCACAGCCGCATGCCAAAATAAAAGCGTTGCGCGGTTGAGGGAACAGTTTTTTATTTCTTATATTATATTATTTAGCAAAAATATCCGTGCAATGGTATTTAGAATTAGACCACGTATAACGGACAGCATATTTTTATATTTAAAAAAAATAGATGTGCATTTCGTGCAAACAGCAATAAAAGCTTCATTCATTAAATACAAGTGTAAGATACAACGAGTATGTGGTCATCTCATTCTCGTTAAACATCTGTTCATTTTATTTGATTCTTGATATTGTACAAGTAGAATTATATCAGGGTACTTGTAGGTAATCGCATATTGATTTTATTTTTATTATATAATTTTGCGGGTTGCTTGTTAAAAATATAGCGTAATTAGTGGGTATTTTTAAATTGACAATAACCACGCTGTGGGTATTTCATTTTCATCTCGATCCGTGACTTTGCTGTTCTTGGTCATTCCAAACGTTTACGTCCCGATTTGAACTGTGGACTGGTGGGCAAAATGGCTTCAATAAACAAGAAATCTGAAGATTTGGCTAATCCTAATAATCCGGATGACTCGAAAGACTCGAAATCAACAGTGGAAACTGGTAGGTTATATTTGTTAAAGACAAACTCATTTACGGGTTTATTTTTAAATCTTGGAGCTAATCCATTGTTACGTAACGGTGATTTTATATTTCGGCAATATCGTTTGTTGAAATTTACGAATAAGTATTAGCCATTTGTGTAATTTCACCACAGACGTTAATTTGTGACATTATTTTGCTTCCCGCGTTTGCAGTCAATGTAACAGTGAGTTAATTAATTTAATAATTTCAGTGAGTTATGTGATTTAGATTTTATTCGACTATAGTTAGTTTTTTTTATTAGAATTAAGTTACCTTTTTATATTGTTTTTAAGCATAATAGGAAAAACGGCCATAGCAATTATAAATTATATTACGATTATTTATCGGACAAGGGACATATTTTTTTTTAGAAATAAATTACTTATATAAATACATTGTATTTGTGTAACTTATGGCAATTAAAAAAGTATAGGTACTATGTAGATACTTTCAAATTTAAAAATAAACAACGGTTTTGGTTCTTACAGATGCACTCGAAAAATATTTTTTTGAAAGAAATTACTTGCATAAATACATTGCATTAGTGTAACTTATGGCAATTAAAAAAATAGGTACTATTTAGATACTTTGAAATTAAAAATTTAATGACCAACGGTTTTGGTTGTTACAGATGCACCTGAAAATATGGAAGGCAAAGACGACTCGGAGAGCGAATGGGTGACTCAATCGGAGGACGATTCTACGTCGGAGACCGACTGGCTCTCTTCTGAGAGCGATGTGTTCGACTCCGATGGAGGGTCCTCCGACGAAGAGAGGTTCACCCGAGAGTTAGCCGTCACCGCGCCCTCGCTACAAGAGTGGAGCGACGACCCGCGAACGGCGACAGTGTGCAAATACAAATTAACACCAGGCCTTAAGGAACCATGCGGGAATAATCCTGTAGACTTCTTCAATTTACTCTTCACGCGATCGTTATTCGAGTTTCTAGTCAACAATATTAACAATTACGCTCGAAAATCAGTCCTTCAGAGTCAAAACTTCAACAGAAGCTTCACAGAAATAACCTTAAATGAGTTTTACGTGTTTTTCGGATTACTTTTAAATGTAGGAACGATAAATACGAATGTGATTAATGACTATTGGAGAGCTGAGCATTTAGTACAAGATCCTGATGATTATATGAGTCTAGCTAGGTTTGGGATTATATTGAAGTGCCTTAATTTCGAGCAAGACCCTGAAAATAATGATAAGCTGTCGAAAGTGTCATACATGATCGATTATTTTAACATGATAATGAAAAAAGTCGTTAATCCAGAACGAGTATTATGTATAGAGGAATCCATTCAGATTCCCTGCCATGAACATCTATATTTATTGACAGATGAGTTCGGCCTTGTGCATAAACTGGTGGTGCACAAATACGACGATAACGCCGGTCCGTATGTCGCCAAGAGTTTGCTGGAAGACAGACTAGATGTCGGCCATTCCGTCTATATGGCTAACGTTTACAACACTTTGGAGCTAACTAAATACCTCGTGGATAGGAACACCCATGTAACAGGGTCTTTCAAACGCAAAAGACTCGGAAACGTTAAAGAAATACTTGATAAACAATTAGAGAAGGGCGAGAAGATAAGTAAATATAACTCGGATGGTATTTCAATTACGAAATGGAAGGATAATCGCGAAGTTATAATATTATCTACGGAGCATAGTGGCGAGTGGCAAGAGTATGTGGACCGACGTAAACAGACAGTTAAAAAACCTGCCTGCGTATTGGAATATAAGAAATATAAAAATGGCGTCGATAAACATGATGATATGCTGTCACATTACTACTTCTTTTGTGGCGACAAGACGAGCAAGTACAAGAAAATTGGAGTGCATATATTGCAAATGATGCTTTTGAACGCCCATAACATGTACAACAGGTACGGAAGGAAGCCAATGAGATTTGTGCAGTTTAGAATTTTAATTACTAAACATCTTTTGGCGTATTCGAAGCAACCCCAGGTGTGATTATTATTTTATATAATAGTCTCAAAATGATTTAATTGTAATAAATTGTGATTTTGCATGTAAACTATTAAGAAATTGTTCGTGTGGTATTTCTCTTTTTGGAAAATAAATTCAAATATAAAATATACTTTGGCTTATTTATATTGCCCATATTTACCAATAAATAGATACTGATTGTGAGATGTTTGTCGTTGGGACGCTAAAAGGGTATCATTTGTCAAAAAATAGAATTAAATCACCTTACAAATAAACCCCTTTATTCAAAAAAAGGCGTAATTAAGTTACCTAATATTTTAGTTCCTTTCTACCAAACGCGCCGTACCTATTGTACAGTAATAATAGTGTTCATGACTGACATTTGCACGCTTGCACGCAAGCTAAATACATGTTTCTCAATGTAACATCCCTATACTGTGTCTATGCAAATAAATATTTTGATTTGATTTGACCGCAAAAATCAAATTGTGAAATAAGGATAAACGCATTAGCTGATATCGATTTCATGGACATTTGTAAATAAGGGCAGCAGTGTTGCAGCTCGTGTTGTTATTAAGTATAGGTAATTTCACCAGAGTTGAGGTGATGATTACTAGACCTCGGATTCTTGTGGGCGTGACGTCACAATACGGCGATTTGAGGAGTAAATGGAATGGTAGAACAAAATGATACATAAACTATAAGATAAGATAAAAATGTCAATTAATTTCAGCAGAGAAAAACATAATTTAAATTACTATACGTATGTAACCGAATAAGTTAAAATAAAATCATCATCATCAGCCAATTGACGTCCACTGCTGGACATAGGCCTCCCCCAGAGAGTTCCACAAAGTTCCACAAATAAAATCACAATAAAAAAATCCAGTGAATTGATCAATATTATTTTTTTTATATTAAGTTTTTTAGTGCTTGTTTTCGACAAAAAACTGACCGGTCGAGAAAATGGAACATACATAAATATTAGAATTAACTTTATCAATGTATGCAAACTATACAAACCTATATAAAGTTTGACCTTAGATATAATAAATAAGTACAACTTCGTATTTTTAAATTAATATATATTTTTATCTCATGTTACAATTTATGTATCATATTGTTCTATTCTGCTTTCCATCAGGCGGGCCGTATGCTTGTTTGCCACAGACGTGGTATAAAAAAAAAAATCTAAATAAAGTAATAATGGCAAAAAAAAAGATTGTGAATAAATGACTTACTCTTTGGTTAATCGTACAGTTACATTACATATAATAAGATTAGCTATCAAAACGAACAAAGAACACTAATTTAAAATTCCCCTTGTGTCTACACAGGTCGCTAGCACTAGATAAGTTTTGCAATACGCAAAATAAATATGCAAACGAGATAGCTTACCATATAATAATATGTCTGGTCATAGGTCATATATAATATGACCTATGTTCATAAAAGAAAGAAAGAAAATTTACTTCATTACTACAATGCAAAACTTACAATAACTATAAATAGCAACATATTAATTAAAAACAAACTGCGCTAAATGGACTGCACTCAGCTTTGGTGTCACGAAATGAGCCACAGGGCACATTCCGCGGCGCTGATTTTCAGTGAAACCATGACAAGTTGTTGCGACCTACGAGTATATTACTGGTCTTAGAGGTTACTCACCTCTTGCATGACCAGGTCCTGGCTCCGTTGTATACAGGGTGTAATCAATAAGTGTTTACAGGCCATAATTCCGTAAATATGAGAGATATCAGAAAACTTTTAACTGATCTCGAAAGTACGTTACCCAACGAGTAAAATTACATTAATAACTTTTTTTAAATAAAATCTGTAACAGTCCATTCAAAGACTAGTTTAACACGAATATTTTTTTTCATTTAAGAATAAATGTTAGATTAATTATTTTATAAACGGTAGTATTATTATATTGATTATTTTATCACAATATATTCGTACAAATAACGAATCTCTAACAGTTTTATCTCTTACGACACCCGACATTCTTTAAGGTTGTAAGTCGTCCTACTAAATATATGGGAACGTTTTAATTTAGTATTTTTAATATTATTTCATCTATTTAGAAAAAGTTATTAATGTAATTTTATTTGTTGGGTAACGTACTTTCGATATCAGTTAAAAGTTTTCTGATATCTCTCATATTTAGGGAATTATGGCCTGTAAACACTTATCGATTACACCCTGTATACTGCGTATCAGCGTGGACTATGGTCCTCAAAAAGTGCAGATAGGCAGGCCTCCGGCCGCGGGACTCGATGCACGAAGTGGACCACCACCTTCTCTCTGATTTGTTTTTGAAGATGATGGTGGTAGCGTGAGGTACCACCCTTGGGCTTAATGTCAGTGACACCATGACATATTTTTGCATACGTGGCCTCAACTCTTGTGGAACTAGCTATACTACTCACGTGTATTTAGTCACTACACTCACTACGCGCGACATGATTGTCTTGAACTAGTCTCCATTATCAGGCAAAGATCGCATGTTAACACGACGTTGCATGTTTACGTGTTTTCTTTCTTTTCTTTTCTTCTTCGCACTTTATTTTTTTCTTCCTGTTTCTATCAATGAAGGTCTATGCCATAGTATTTCTATTCGAGAATCATTAATGAGCGTTATTAACTATCGGCGACCTTTATGGATGCAAATAGGGAGTGTGTAGTCATTTATTATTGTGTATCAGTAAAGCACTATGTATTTTTTTTTTACTATTATTGGAATTGTTATGTATATAAGTTTAAGGGTCGGATTCCCGATTTTGTCGTTTTAGACCTATTTTCGAACAAAGAATTTGTTAAGTAAATATTACTCTACAAACATATTTCTTACATGAACTTATTCAGAAAGAACCCATGCAGAGGCTCCAATTGATATTATATTTTATGTTTACATGGATTTCCTAGAAATCGGCTCTAAATGTACCGAAAAATCAAAAAATTGCATATTTTTCGAACACGAAGCAATGCATATTTTTCTTTAACAGGCATAAAATTATCATGTTAATTTAAAAGCCAGATAACTGAATTAGTGCATCAGGGCATATTCATATTTTTCCTCATAAAGACAACGAAGAAATTTAATCCTTAATTTAAAATTGCGTATATTCTCCATACAAATGGCGACACGAGTCAAAATTCTCCTTTGACTCAGATGGCGCGAGCGCCTCCTCGAGGTCGGACGCACGCCAAATCGCTCCCGTTGACAGCTCTTTTTGACATTCAAAATGACATAAAATCATATACATATACGTCAAGGGATGCCAGTACTCAAAGTGTCTTCAAATAAGTAGGGAAAATCAATACGAAGAAATTCGTTCCAACTCCCTCATTTATTTAAGTTTTTTGTTATTTTTATGACCGAATACAAGAAAACTATAACAACTGATTCTAAATAAAACTCAATACTACCGAACACGTATAAGTTACATTCGCAGAAACGATTAAAAATGAAAGAAGTTTACGGATACGATTTGGTGTAATGGAGTTTATTTTCTATACTCTGGCAACAGATTACATCATTTGAAAACACATGTGTGACGGCTAGAAGTCAAAACGATAGGATGTCAATTTAGTTATGATAATAATAAGAAAGATAGAATATGTTTGTTAATATAATTATAGTAATAGGTATATTAAAAGTGATACGAGTCTTTAATGAATGGTTGATTTGTGGAATAAAATCTCTACTCACCGCCACCGCGATTTCTGCGGCCGTAAGACTTTGTAAGAAAGTATGTATATATCTTCTCAGTACATTCAATATTGAAACAAATCCTCGCGAACTACAAAGTACATAAACTTTAAGCTCAGCTTTCCATTGTCAAACTGTAGCCGCACCATGATCCTACCGCATTAACACAAAAAGAACTGCCGAGGTATGGCGCCCTTCAGCCAGAAGTCTGCACTCGCAATACTTCCCTGCGGCAGCTTCGGCACGAGCTGAGCTACACATAAATAAGTTCGGAAACGTAACTTATTGATTTTTCGTTTGAAACTAGAATGATTTTCATATTATACTTATATTCTCTTTCCAGGTGGCTTATGATGGTCCCGTTTTATCTATTTATCGTGCTACGCCTCACTTACGCACTTACATACTTGTTAGAACCTGACGGCAATAACGACAAAAGATTAAAGACGGTACCATCATAAGCCTACAGAAATGGCACAAAAGGTACCTACCTACTAGTTATTTAGCCGTGTTTCCCTGTAAATTGCAATACATTCCTAGTTATTTATTTGTATTTTCTATATTCTTGTTATTATACGATTTCAATACATTTGTCACCATCCCAACTCCTCCTGCGGGTGTCGTAAGAGTCGACTAAGGGATTGAAGTGTCACTGACCACTATTTGATAAAATATTGATGGTAGGCAGCAGCATCATCATAGTGGACACATTACTGCGATCGCCAATCCGCTTGCCCAGTGTGGCGATTATGGGCATTTACCTCCTAATGCGTTTATAGGTACGCATAGTTGCCTACGTCCAGCAGTGGACTATCATAGTCTGATGATGATGATGATACGATTTGAATATTAGGTATGCATAAATTTATGACCACAGCTGGATACAATTTTTTCACTTTCATATCGTATATCTGCTAGCATACAAGTAAATCGTCGTCTAATAGTCAAAACTCACACTCCTCTTAGCAACCTCGTATGTCAGTATTGAATCAGATCGTAACTGAGATACGAGCTTTATTTCGAGTACGTATTTGTTATTTTAGTTAGTTTTGTTTGTCAAATGGAGAAATATTTGTATGGTATTAATATGTATCCGTGGAATGGAGTGAGCTTAATGTAGTGTTTGTAAATATTATTTTTGGAAAGTTTAGTAAAAAAGCTTATATTTATATACGATAATATAAAACTATTCACCTATTTGCAAATTTTCAAATCCGGCCGCCCTATAGGTACAATTCATGTACAATTACGACCGCCGTTCGGTTGCTAGGCGACGAAAAAAAATAACAGAGACGTCATATCAAATAAAATAATTATAATGTAGGACTGACTGAGACAATTTCTCTCATCTGCTCAGATGTTTCTTTTGGTAGATCAACGTTTGACATATACTGATTGTTTCAGAGTCTATATTAAGCAGGACGTAAAAAGTGGGCAAGGAATAAATAGGTAATAGTTATATCGAAATTCCTCCGCGCGCCTCGCAAAGTTGCTGATGTATCTGCAATGTTGGCTATAATGTACCCTGATATGGATGGATGGTTACGTGAAACGTAAGTAAGATTTACATTTTTTTATAGTTTACGAGTAAGTAAGTAGTATTTACTGATACATAGTTTGTGTACACAAATACCGTGTGGTGACGGAAGTAAGAATACATTTGTCACCATATTTAATACAGTGTGTCCTTAGCCATTGGACAAAGCCGAAACGTATACAATATACATACATATATGCGCTAGGGTATTTAAAACCGATATACGCACTATCGTAACAATTGATGTAGGTAGCCGTTACCTACAAATAAATTAAGAAAATTTGGATAGACTTTAAAAGCTTATCAATTCATTTTTGACCGACTTCAATAAAAGGAGGAGGTTCTTAATTCGACTGTTTTTTTTTGTTGTATGTATGTTACCTGATATCTCAGAGAATTGTGAACCGATTCTAAAATTTATTTTTGTGATGAACGTGTATATCCCCGAGATGGTTCCATTGGCCCCAAGTTGGGGTCTTATAGGTATGGCGCTTTTGGTAATTTTTATTAATTTACAAGAATTTGCATCCAGAAAGTAGGATTTGAGGAAACCTATGATGAAAACAAATCGGGGATCTTGGAGAAATCGGTTTTTTTTAATTTTTAATTTGGTGATTGTTATGGTTCCGTACCACAATGAAAAAACGAAACTCTTACAGGATTACTTTCTT
Source organism: Thaumatotibia leucotreta (assembly GCA_025490895.1). NCBI lineage: Eukaryota > Metazoa > Arthropoda > Insecta > Lepidoptera > Tortricidae > Thaumatotibia > Thaumatotibia leucotreta. The sequence goes on from JALPQI010007368.1 coordinate 11,606, forward strand.
GTCCGTCTGTCTGTCAAGAAGTATCCTGCCTTTTCGTAGAATTTCAGTTTGCCAAATATCACTTGCCAACCAACTTTTTGCAAATGATTCACTTGGCATACCAACATTTACTAAATTATTATTTGCAAACATTCATTTGGGTGAATTTCTTTCTGTAAACTAGGTTAGGTTAGGTTGGAGTTGGAACACGATAGTATGCGAAAGACACTTCTGCGTAACGTTAGTTTGCCATGTGATGATTCTGACAAATGAAACTATGGGAACAATAGTTTGGGAAGTAATAATATGCCATAAAATTTTCGGCCACACATTAGTAAATCCTGTCAAGACCATTTACCTCTGGAATGCGTGAACGTATCGAGTTTAAATTTAAATGATATACTAAGGTCTTACCGTCCCTTGAGGCTGTGAAAAAATCAGAATTGTCAATGAAAAAAAAATCACAAAGAACGATACAGGTAGTTCCAATTAAGAGTGATTCCCGATTGTTCCATAGAACAATGACGTCATACAACTAAATTATATGTTAATTTTTAATTGTTATAGAATTACCAAGTATCATTTGTTCCAAACCTGTAATAATATGAAAAAAACTGATATGGCAGTATTGTAAGATTGTTCTAGAGAACAAAATGGCAAACATGATATTTTAAATTGTTCCATGGAGCTGACACAATTAAATAGCAAATAAAATGACTGTGCCTTTACAAATTAGAGATTAATATGTGTATGCAAACTATTTCTTATCTTGGTTTCCGTACTGGCAGTTCATAGTAAACTAATCTTGATTTTCTTATGCCTTTCGTTGGCAAGCCTTTGGTAAGATTTTGGTGTGACGATTTGATGCCTAAATCCAGTAAGTATATACAAAACTACGTGGCATATTCGCACGTTATCAACTAAACTGTAAAAACAGGACCCTAAAGTAGGTACCCTACTAAGACTTCACTGTCTGTCTGTCCGTCTGTATTATTTGCAAAGTATTGACTAAAACTTAGTACCTGTACCTACCACAACTAGGTACCACTCATGTAGTTTTATGGGACAACTGGGAAATGTAATTACATTTTTTTTCCATAATGGAACAAAGTGAAAAAGAATAGTTTTTTGTTGTACTAGGTAGTACTGCACTGCAAGTAAACCAGAATAATGAGCTAGTATGTAATTATGTGGAACAAAATGAGAAGAAATATACTGCTTTGTACCATGACGTCACTGTTCTATGGAACAAATGGGAATCACTTCCAATTAGTAACGTACCAAGCAGCCCGTTCAATTTAACGGAAATACAAAATAAAACACGGTGTAGACTCGATGACTAAACAAGAAAGGCATATTTGGCGTTTTTCTAAATTCGCTCACTAAGGGGTGAAAAAGAAGTTGAAAGTTTGTATGAGGTATGAATATTTTTCAGGTTGCAGACTTGAAACTTTGTTTATAGACTCTTTGATACTGTAAAATAATAGTGTATTCGGCGTTTTATAAGTTAATTGATACGTAACAAGAAAAGCATATTTGGCAGTTTTCAAAATTGACCCCCAAGGGGTTAAAAAGAAGTTGAAAGTTTATTTAAGATAAAACGGTTTTGTGATTTATCATCCAATCATCCATTTTACTTCAAAACGTGATATTTCCTTACTTAGGGAAGTGGAACTGCCGATGAAGGCTAGAACGGAACTCCGGAACTCTTTGGTGTTTTGTATGTATGTAACTGGTTATGCATTTTAAGCAATGAAGATGGTCGTATAAGTTATTGTAAAATACCAGTTCTGATGGGGTATTTCCTTAGGAACTGAGGGAACTGGTCAAACCTTAGGATTGTGTATTATCATTTACAAATCAAGCATTTTCATTTATGCGTTGTAATGTATGTGGAACTGCCGATAAAGACCAGAACGGAACTCCTTAACGACACGTGTTTCACTTTTGGCAGATATTTCTGATTGATTGCGTAAGTTACGTTAGTTATGGAGCGATGGCGGTCATGCAAGTTTTTGACAAAGATCAGTTTAGATGGTAGGTCAAGTTAAGGAATTAAGGGAACTGATTAATGTAGAGTATTTATGTAAGCTACTCTGTAAAAGAGGTTTCATACTATTGCACCTTATAGTTTCGCTCTGTCCGTCTGTCTGTCCGCAACATAGCCCAGTGGCCATTAATATTAGAAATCTGCAATTTGGTACAGATATACAATATACATATTAATCATGCCGACAAAGTGGTAGAAAAAATTAGAAAAAAAAATTTTTTTTGGGTACTTCCCCAACTCGTGAAGTGTGAATGATTTTTTTTATTTGCTGTAATCCTATAGTGTGAAATATCGTTGAATAGGTCTTTGAAAAAGTAATAAGGGTCTTCAACCAAAATATTTTTCTAAAGTCAATCTTTTCGGAGATATCCGAAGAACTACGGAACCCAAGCATGGTCCGAAATGCTATTGGCTGGTGTTATACGGCTAATGCTATTGATATGAAGACGTCTTTTGAAATAAATAAGCTACTCTTTAAAAGAGGTTTCATACTATTCTAACTTCTTAGGGTTCCGTAATATACTTGGAACCCCTTATAGTTGCGCTCTGTCCGTCTGTCCATCTGTCTGTCCGCAGCATAGCTCAGTGGCCATTAATATTAGAAATCTGCAATTTGGTACAGATATACATATTAGTCATACCATGGTAGTGGTAGAAAAAAATTTAAAAAACATTTTTTTGGGTATTTCCTCGACTGGTGAAGTGTGAATGTTTTTTTTAATTTGCTGTAACCCAATAGTGTGGATTATCGTTGAATAGGTTTTTTGAAAAAAAAAAATAATGGTCTTCAACCAAAGTATTATTCTAAGGTCAATATTTTCGGAGATATCCGAAAAACTACGGAACCCAAGTATGGCCCGACATGTTATTGTCTGGTGTTTTATTACCTCCGGGGCTGCTAATGCTATTGATATGATGACGTCTTTTTAAATAAATAAGCTACTCTTTAAAAGAGGTTTCATACTATTCTAACTTCTTAGGGTTTCGTAGTAAACTAGGAACCCTTATAGTTTCGCTCTCTCCGTCTGTCCGTCTGTCTGTCCGCAGCATATCTCAGTGGCCATTTATATTAGAAATCTGCAATTTGGTACAGATATACATATTAATCATGCCGTGGTAGTGGTAGAAAAAATTAGAAAAAACATTTTTATGGGGTACCTCCCCAACTGGTGAAGTGTGAATGATTTTTTTATTTGCTGTAATCCTATAGTGTGAAATATCGTTGAATAGGTCTTTGAAAAAGTAATAAGGGACTTCAACCAAAATATTTTTCTAAAGACAATCTTTTCGGAGATATCCGAAGAACTACGGAGCCCAAGCATGGCCCGACATGCTATTGTCTGGTGTTTTATTACCTCAGGGGCTGCTAATGCTATTGATATGATGACGTCTTTTTAAATAAATAAGCTACTCTTTGAAAGAGGTTTCATACTATTCTAACTTCTTAGGGTTTCGTAGTAAACTAGGAACCTTTATAGTTTCGCTCTGTCCGTCTGTCTGTCCGCAGCATAGCTCAGTGGCCATTAATATTAGAAATCTGCAATTTGGTACAGATATACATATTAATCATGCCGACAAAGTGGTAGAAAAAATTTGAAAATATTTTTTTTTTTGTTTAGGTACCTCCCTAACTGGTGAAGTGTGAATGATTTTTTATTTGCTGTAGTCCCATAGTGTGGAATATCGTTGAATAGGTCTTTGAAAAAAATAAGGGTCTCGAAACAAAGTTTTTTCTAAAGTCAATATTTTCATAGACATCCGCAAAACTACGGAACCCTATCATGGCCCGACATGCTTTTGGCCGGTTTTTTATTACCTTCGGGGCTGCTAATATACCTACAGGTTGATATAAAGTGAAAAAAAGGAATTTTCTTGTAGCGGCTACGTCACTGGTTTCTAATACCCTAAGGGCCCGGCCACATGACCACGGTGCGGCGTCGTAAACATAAAACGGCGCCGCGTCGGGGTATTGCACGTTATCGCACCGTGCGAAAAACGTTGCGGTACCGTGTTGAGTATCTACTCAAACGACAAAAGACAAAACTTGGATGCATCTGCATCCAAGTTTTGTCTTTTCTTTGCTCGTGTTGTTTTCAAACCCTGGAAAAATGACTTGGCGGACCTCCTTCCACGCTCTAGTTTTTAAAAACGTATCTTTGTAATCGTCAATTGTTTTGTCGCAGAGGACTGAACGTTCTTCTACCAAAGAAATCAACATATCGGCATCTATATCCTCAACCATCTTTGAAAAAAGTGTATTTACTACTGATCGTTATCAACGTGCACTTTCCGTGGCACTACGGTTGACAGAAAAAGTAACAAATATGAAAATGCTATTTTGTGCTATCGACACATACAAACTTTATCCTACTTTATTAAAGAAAAATTTTAATGTCATTAATTTATGACCAGAGATCGAATTTCGATCGAATTTAATCAAAATGAATATTCTAGTAACTATTTCAAGTGGAGTAAGATCAGTGTTATACAGGGTGGGAATGAGTATTCGGACAGACTTTACCAATACATTTTTGATTTCAAAAGAAGTAAAAAATATTATGAGACATATGTCATTTTCGGACAAAAAAGTTTGTTTTTTTAATTCTTATTTGTGATTTTTTTATTTTTTTTTTTATACCAATTTAATAATAAATTGTAAGGAAAAAAATTTAATTTCGGTGTAGGTAATTATTTATTATAATCATACCCCGTTATCAATGTTGCAGATTCATTGAAACTGAGTCATAGGGTTGTCACAAAAGGTTCCATTTTTTGAGGAGATATTTTCATTAGCATTTTTCTTAATTGTGATGTTTGGCTATTGCATAGGCAGTTGATTTCCCTATTTGTCCATTCATTTTCACACTCTATTGTATATTTTGTAAACACTTTAACGACTTCATCCCAACAATCGTCATAATTGTATATGTCAACATGTTTTAATAAGAATCGAAGACTTTTTTTACTTTAAAATGTATGGTGCATTGGCACAAATGTACTTACTTTATTTTTATCAGTAACAGAAAAACCCGAACATTTTATTTAAAAGAAACTATTATCTAAAATGATTAACTAAGTACTTATTCGCAAAATTAATACTGTAAGTATGTAGGTACATTTTTTAAACTTATTTATACACTGTTATTTGTACAAGTTACAAAATTCACGAACAATTTCCGCGTCGCAATTTCGCCATCAGCTCCAGAATAATTATGCGTGGTCAATGAGGAAATTCATGATTTTTATTAAGAGAACGAATTACATTATGTCATAAATCAATTTTGACAAATAAATGACGCTATCACATATTGTAGACTAAAAAAGGAATATAACGTTTTTTTATTACGGGGTGACATGAGCTTTTATTTTGTTAACAACTTCAAATACCATGTCATATTATATACGTAGGTAGGTATACTAAAATTAACATGTAAAGTGCCAACCCTAGCGTTTTCAATGAATCTGCAACACTGATAACGGGGTATGATTATAATTAAAATTACTATAATTTCTGAAATTTTAATAATCTATAAAATACCTGTGTATTTAATTTTTCTGTCAACCATATTTTGCCAATACCGCAGTTGCCGCACGTTGATAACGATCACTGGTGTTTACTAACTGAGTAAACTGAGAAAGAAACTTGGTGCTAAAAGGATTGTGACGTTCCTTTCAGAAATTATAGTCATTTTAATTATAATAAATAATAATTACCTACACCGATTTTAATCACTTATTCAAATTACACTGATTAAACCAGTAAACGACTAAAATGTATCAAACAGATTTGGCTGTCAAACGTTCACGTCAAATTGAAATATCCATTATACAGGGTGGTTAGTGAGTAACCCGACAAACTGGAAAGGTGTATTCCTGACCACATTTTGAGACTATAATGTCATATGAACTTTTCTGGAGTCAGCTTAATTATGTTAAAAAAAAACTATTTTCATAATAAGTCACTGATAAATGCCTGCACGATTAAAATTCTTACGCTAATAGTTTTTATCTTGACATACTTACAGACGAAAGTTAGAGAAAATGACAAAAAGTATCAGAAAATTTTAACCTAAGAAAAAAATATATATTTAAAATAAATTCTTTCCTTACAATTTATTATTAATCATGTATAAAAAAATTAAAAAAATCACAAAAAAAAATTAAAAAATCAAACTTTTTTTGTCCGAAAATGACATAATATATGTTTCATAACAGTTTTGACTTCTTTCGACATCAAAAATGCATTGGTAAAGTCTGTCCGTATACTCATTTCCACCCTGTAATCCACTTGAAATAGTTACTAGAATATTCATTTTGATTAAAATAAAGACTTTGCAAAATGTCATTTATAGTACTGTTATATGTTATAAATTAATGACATTAATTTTTTTCTTTAATAAAGTAGGATAAAGTTTGTATGTGTCCGAAGGAGAGTACTATTTTTTTGTGGGTACGTACGAGTTATAGAACAAAATAGCATTTTCATATTTGTTACTTTTTCTGTCAATCATACATAGCCATTGCCACGGAAAGTGCACGTTGATAACGATCACTAATAATTACACTTTTTTCAAAGATGGTTGAGGATATATAGATGCCGATTTGTTGATTTCTTTGGTAGAAGTACGTTCAGTCCTCTGGGACAAAACAATTGACGATTACGAAGATACATTTTGAAAAACTAGTGCGTGGAAGGAGGTCTGCCAAGTCATTTTCCACGGTTTGAAAACAACACATGCAAAGAAAAGACAAAACTTGGATGCATCTACTCAACACGGCACCGCAACGTTAATCTGCAGGCGCCGGTGCGCGGCGCGACAACGTGTGTTTGCCCGATGCAGCACCGTTAAACTGCACGACGCCGCGTCGTATTTTCGCACGGCGCGATAACGTGGATTTGCCCGGTGCAGCACCGTTAAACTGCACGACGCCGCGTCGTATTTTCGCACGGTGCGATAACGTGCAATACCCCTAAGCCGCGCCGTTTTACGTTTACGACGCTGCACCGTGGTCATGTGGCCGGGCCCTAACTGATATGTCATTTTGGCTTTGTGCAATGGCTATGACACTCTGAATAACATCCATTTCTGTGAATATTAAGTTCTAAAGATGTGATCCACACAGGATTGATGAGATGAGATACCTCAAATACGAGTATATAAATATGCAAGTATATTTATATCTTTTTTATTAACCCATGATTAATTTTCAATCAAAAAGTAAAAAGTAAGATTACAGATAAAGACTACGAAGCTTGTTAGCGGCACCTATTTACGATTGGCCATTTGTGCAATTTGTTATAAATGTTATGAATAACCCTCTGCCGCTGATGTGACGTCTAGTAGATACCAGTGCATTGCAATGTCGCCGTTACAATGTGGATAACAAGATTTAATCTTATCACGTCACCAGACCAGTGGCAGTCGTCGTCGTCAGTGGCAGAAGGGTAACGAAGGCTGTCATGAACTGCTCCTTGGTGAACCGAGGGAATTACTGTTACAGAAACAGGATCGATTTTTTTTCAAGCCTGTAGGAGTATCCATCTGCTGGGCAAAGGCCTCTCCCTCAGATCTCCACAGCTCCCGATTCGGTGCCAACTCTGGCCAATTGTTGGCGAAGGCGTCCAGGTCGTCCCGCCATCTCCGCCTGGGCCTGCCTCGTCCCCGCCTAGTTTGCGGCATCCACTTGCTGGCTGTAATAGCCACCTTTCTGGATGCATGCGGTAGACGGTAGACGTGGCCGGCCCAATCCCACTTTAGCCTGGCAGACTTTCATTTGGACTTATAACTTTAGGTGAGTGACCATGTTTGAGCATCGTAGGTTAGGACGGGCAGGTTACACATGTCGACTTTGCGCTTCAGTGACATTGGAAGGTCGCCCTTCATTAGCTCTGTCATGGAACAGTAGCTCTTCCCGGCATTTTGAATACGGCGTTCAACTTCCTTGTCCTGCCTGTTGCTGAAAGAGACTAGCTGGCCCAAGTAGATATACTCATCGACATAATGTATCGTCTGCCCGTCTACTTCGACCCTACATTTTGTGCTGTTAATCATCACCCGAGTCTTTGTGCGATTCATATGAACTTGACGGTGTTTTTATGCGATTTTGTTACGCGTTTTTTTTGTTCATTACCATCACCACTTTATTTACCGTTTTATAAAAGCAAACGAGACTATTGTGCCAGAATAGCAGACAAACATGCGTCTGCTACAAGATAATCGAAAATGACTCCACTATTTATATGCAGTTCGTCAATAATTTGGGTTCGGTAATGACTTGGTTGTTGCGACTGAATAATCGCATAGAACTACCCTTGAAAGCTTGCGTTGCTCAGGTCTTGGAACATTAACTGGATCGATTGGCATCAAATTTTTTTGTCAAATATGACAATTTTCTCGCATTTATCTATTGTATACGCACATACAGAGTGGAAATTCTTTTCACGTTTCTATTCAAGATCAACAAAATTCTACTTAGATTTTTCTCTACTCTTATAGTATGTTAAAAAAACACGGAAGATGAACTAAAAAAAATGTATTTGGTCTTTGGCGGAATTATTATGACCACAGCCAGATCTCCTACTCCTACAGATTGAGAGTAAATCGTCTGTGACAGACAATGACGAATCTATAAGGTTTCCGTTCTTGTCATTTTGGCTACGGTGACTTTAAAACGCCCTATTATTTTTTTTAATGAATTATAGAGTTAATGGACGATTTATTGTTTTAGAGTAAGCGATACTACTAATGAAACACAGTCAACGAGTCTACCCCATTAAATGAGGCAAACCTAGGCAATGGAATTCCTCTGGCAAATGAAACCGCCTCAGACAATGTGTAAGGACACAGCTTTCTGCTAGTCATCGATTTCTAAGAATCAACCGAACAAAACTACAATAAGGTGTAATACTCATACAGTATATTATGATCATCCTCCAACTCCTCATCAAACCCGCACTATTACACCTTATAGTAGTTTTGTCACCAAAGGCCTACTAAACTTCAGCTCAATTGGCCCTTTCAATTCTTCATCAGGTCAGGTTCATCTATTGTATTGTTATCGAAGTTAAGTAAGCATACTTCTCCTCTCACTACAATCGGCCCACCAAAATCTGGTTCAATTAATCGTTGCAATATTTGTAAGCATACGTATGTACATAACGTAGGCACAGCTACAAAAGTCGGTATGTGATTTTTTTTGATTTTTCGATTTTAACGCCATTTTGAACCTTTCTAGAAGACTATCTATAAAAGTTCAGGATTTATGAATTTTATCATCATATCATCATCATCAGCCTATGATAGTCTACTGCTGGACTTAGGCCTCTCCTTTTAATTACGCGTGTAGACGCATTAGGAGGCAAATGCCTATAATCGCCACGCTGGGCAAGCGGATTGGCGATCGCAGTAATGTTTCCACTATGATGACGCTGCTGCCCATCATCAATCTTTTATCAAATAATGGTCAGTGACACTTCAATCCCTTAGTCGACTCTTACGACACCCGCAGGAGGAGTTGGGGTGGTGACAAATGTATTCTTACTGCCGTCACCACACGGCCAATGAATTTTAGCTATGTGATATCATACATAAGCGGGTTCGATTCCCGGTTTAACCATGAAATAATTCAAAATGCAATTCAACTTGTTTTTGTAAATCGAAATAATGTCTTCTTTCAGTAAGATGTTCCTTTACAATAATTAAGGTATTTTTTCTCCGACGTCGCGATATTTTTTTTCCATACAATTGTTTTAAAAAAAAAAATTAATGCTGTTTTATTCAGTTTTAAACATAAAAGGAATCGTCTTTCAGTAAAATATGCTATCTATGATATTTAAGGTACTTTCCCTCCATGTGGCATCGCCGTGGGACGCCCTGTATAATAGATCAGTACATACGAGTACAGGCTGATTGCGAGCATCGCGAGTTGCGACATACATATTTTAATGTTGTATTCCTAGCCATATTAAGAGTCTTTAATGTTATATGAAATTTCCTGGATTCGGCTTGGATTAGAGATAATCAACCCTTTTTCGAATAAGTTCGATTTGTGATAATACTGATAATAAATACTCAAATATTTAATGCCCTCGCTGGGATTTGAACCCGGATCCTCCAGCATCGTAATCACATTCACTACTAAGTACCTAGGCTACGGAGAAGGCTAACTAATAATATAACTTTAACTTTTTTATTATAGGAACCAGGAGTTGCCAGAGGAAGAGCATGAATTTATTATAGAGAAAGGTACTAGTCATGTAAATAGTCCAATTACAGGTCGACGGATAATTAATGTACAACATTTACTGGATCAATTAGCTGAGATCAATGATCATGGCCCATAATTTGGATGTATTTTTTCTTATATGAAAATTAAATCTCAAAAATTAAAGGGACTGCACTCGAAATAGTCCATTATATTACGGAAAAAAGTTCACATTCGGATACCAGCACCAAATTTTAGTATGTTGTTAAATATGTCATTCTGTATCCAAAACTGCCGGGAGACACTCTCTCAAAGGTCAAGGTAACCAGTAATGACGTCATCAAAATGCCTAGTGCCTAATTTCAAAAAGCGCTTATTTGTTCCTCAACCGCCCAACGTACACCATTGTGTGTGGTATCAATTGAAAGGTTATTAAATATGCTCTAACTTTGTCTTTTTGTGTTATAGCGAACATCTAAAAATAAAAAAATATCGTTGAAATAATAAAAATATTTTTTTACTCTTTTCGTACAATGTACATTTCATCAGGAAACAAGCGGTATTAGAAAAAAATATAGCAGTACATAAATGTAGCCAAACTATTATCCTAAAATAAACAGTTTAAATCATCGAAATCGGTTGAAAATAAACAAAGTTATGTCATTTTCTATATTCCGCGGCAAACGCCATACACCTGCCATCCTCCCACCCGCCAGTTCGAAAATGTAAATTGCACCCAAACTATGCGATTGATTTATACTGATAAGATATGAACTAAAAGCCAATTAATTATACAAATACAAGTTATTTTAAAAATACTGTTGTTATTAAAATAAAATACATAATTTAAGAAAAAAACAAATGAAAAAACATAGTAACTTAGATCAAGGTAGAAAAAAGGTAACAAATGAATAAAAATAACTTCTAACCATCAATAAAAGAATATTTGTATTTATTTAACGTTTTATTCTGAACAGTAAATTCTGGAGCAAGTTCCTTCACATACACAAAGAAGAGTGCAATTTAAAACGTTTTTTACGCATACGCCAACGTGGACAGGGCACAAGTTCTTTACAACTTGCACTTGCATCAGGAATCGTTTTCCACAATGGAACTGTAATATAGACAAATACTTTCTCTGCTTTTTTCCAGCTCCAATCGCAAGGATCAATTTTCTTGTGGATAAAGCAAGGCACTTCGTCCATATCTTCGTTTGTTTGTAGAATGGTCCGCTTCAGATGTTGAGTCAGTTTCAGTGCATCTTTAGTGAGATCGTAAATTAAGGAACATTCCGCCTTGCTATAATTAATTGTTATATCATTTGTAGTATCTCTGGACATTCGTCATCCAAGTGGTGGACGGCCTTCCTCTTTCCAGTAGCCATGGACAGATAGTTTATCACGACATGACTGTCCGGTCGGCGAAGGACGTGACCTTACCATCTTAGCTTATTTTTACAACCTTGAAACTCCTTTTTACATGCTTGTTGTGAACTCTAGCCGTGAGCGCGACTCCTCCTGCCCATCGTAGCAAACGAAGTATGCGATTAGAAGCAATCCCAAATATTTCAGCAATGGACGGATCGCATAAAAAAATAATCAAACTTACCTACAGGCAAAGTTTGTTCACACAAGCTAACAATATAAAGCACGATACTGAGCACGGAAATCTTACATCAGTTCGTAACAGCAAAATTGTTTCAACTAATAATTCATAGTTAGCAGTAGTAAGAATAACGAGCAAATTACTGATTTTAATAATTAGTAGGTTAATGAATATTCCGTTGGAATGACAACTGTAATCTGTGCATATAAAGGTAAGTAAAGTCCTCACTTCTTCCTCCGTGACTATGCTCTCGTCTTCACGCGAACAAGCCTATGCCAGAATATTATTTTACACACAGCCGCCGCTGAAACAAATAACCACCATCCATGAGGGCGAGGGTTTTTTTAGAGGGACGGAAACTTTGATATTTGGAGTTGCTTGCCCTGGAAAGGATTTACATGCTCTCGATACACGATGATAAGATCGTTAGCTTGTTTGAAGAGACTTTGCCTTTAAGTTTGATTAATTTCTTATGCGGACCGTTCATTGCTGATATGTCTCTGATTGCTTCTCATCGCATGTTATGTTTCGGCTGGAATCGAGCGGGCTGTCGAGTATCTGGTATGCTCATTCATCCCTTTCCCGTTGCTGGAGCTGTAGGTTAATGTCACAGCTGCGTTACTCCATTATTTTCTTCTAGCCTCCTTATATTTTTGCAGAACCGTAGAATATCTCTGGGCGACCCCAGGGAAGAACTCATGGACGTCGACACGTCCATGAGTTCTTTCTCCTGCAACCTATCCCTGCCAAACACATAATGCCGCTGCGTACATAATGCATTCTACCAGAACATGCTGACTAGTTTCGTCTCTCCCGTAATGTGGACAGGCTGCTTAATTACTTATTCCCATCACCTTAAGATGCCTGTTGAGGGTGTTGTTTCTCGAAATAATTCTGATCAACATCCTCAAGTAAATTTTTTCCAACTTCGTAAAGTATCGGGTACTCCTCACGTCATTTTAGCTTGCCTAGAAGTGGTTTCCTCTTTCCACTCTCTCTCCGCTTCTATTTCTTTCAGTTTACTCAATACTCTATCACATACATCGCATGCTATGATAGACAGGCGGAGACACGCTCAAGGACTGCGTTCGTCACTTATGTAATGTAAGGGTTAGTTTCAAGATTGTAAAAATAAGCTAAGATGGTAAGGTCACGTCCTTCCGACCGGACAGTCATGTCGTGATAAACTATCTGTCCATGGCTACTGGAAAGAGGGAAAGAGGAAGACCGTCCACCACTTGGATGACGAATGTCCAGAGAGACTACAAATGATATAACAATTAATTACAGCAAGGCGTAACTGAATAGCGGTAAAAACTTTATGTTCACATAATACCTTGTAAACTGTGTGGAAGCAATAAATGATTGAGTATTGAGTATTGAAAGCATCTCACCAACAAAAGATGCACTGAAACTGACTCAACATCTAAAGCGGACTATTCTACAAACAAACGAAGATATGGACGAAGTGCCTTGCCTTATCCACAAGAAAATTGATCCCTGCGATTGGAACTGGAAAAAAGAAGAGAAAGTATTTGTCTATATTCCAGTTCCATTGTGGAAAACCATTCCTGATGCAAGTGCAAGTGGCAAAGAACTTGTGCCCTGTCCACGTTAGCGTATGCGTAAAAAACGTTTTAAATTGCACTCTTCTTTGTGTATGTGAAGGAACTTACTGCAGAATTTACTGTTCAGAATAAAACCTTGAAATATATATATACATAATATTCTTTCATTGATAGTTAGAAGTTATTATTATTAATTTGTTACCTTTTTTCTACCTTGATCTAAGTTACTATGTTTTTTCATTTGGGTTTTTCTTAAATTATGTATTTTATTTTAATAACAACAGTATTTTTAAAATAACTTGTATTTGTATAATTAATTGTAATAATAATATTTTTTTCTAATACCGCTTGTTTCCTGATGAAATGTATATTGTACGAAAAGAGTAAAAAAATATTTTTATTCTTTCAACGATATTTTTGTATTTTTAGATGTTCGCTATAACACAAAAAGACAAAGTTAGAGCATATTTAATAACCTTTCAATTGATACCACACACAATGGTGTACGTTGGGCGGTTGAGGAACAAATAAGCGCTTTTCGAAATTAGGCAGCAGCCATTTTGAGGATGTCATTACTGGTGACCTTGACCTTTGAGAGGGTGTCTCCCGACAGTTTTGGATACAGACTGACATATTTATTAACATACTAAAATTTGGTGCTGGTATCCGAATGTGAACTTTTCCCATACATACGTGTCCGTAATATCATGGACTAAAATTCAATTTTCGGTGTGAAATGTGCAAGAGAAATTTAATGTCAGTTCTGATGAACGCTGCGATGATAGTATGGATGTAAACCATAAAAGCTGTATCAGCTATGGGCTCATGCATAAATCATGTGAGGTTTTTTCGGCTACTTTTTGACGATGTAGAAAAATACACGAGAGGTCTCCTTGTACCCCCCCCTCCCCTAACGTGATCTTTCGTGATGTTTTCTTGGACCCCCTCCCCCCCCTATAGGACCTCGCATGATTTATGCACAAGCCCTATGATGTCTATGGGATCAGGATTTTCTCATTAGGTAGTGCTTACTTCTCAATTTAAAATGCCTGACCTTACTCCTAAATTATATTTGGCAACTCAAAACACAGTTTGTGAGTGGTGAGAAAGAGTAGCAGCATATTGCATGGCCGATGCCGCCAAAAAAAACAGACTGCAATATCTCAACGAAATGTTATTTTTTTAAGTAGGTAGTAACACTACGATGTACCTATATATTATATAAAGTTAAATATCCCATATACCACTGAAAAAATATCGAAGCTTACCAACGCCAGAGGTGGAATTTGAACCCAACGTCCTCAGCTTTCGTGGCTGATGCTTAAACCACTGGAGTGGCCGAGTGGTTTAGGCAACAGCCGCAAAACTAAGGACGAGGCTCCAAATCCCACCTCTGGCGTTGGTAAACTTCGATATTGTTTATTTAGTACCTAATGTACCTATATTATGACATCAAATATTTAAATTAGTGAATGTAATAATTTTTTTAGGATCTATTTTTTTCTTTTAACTGTAATTCTTCAATTTACAGTTGTAATTGTGTATAATAAATAATAAAAGTCTTAATGTTTTACCTATGTGCATTTTTATTTTTATAATGAATGCAATTTAATTTAGTAAAATAAGCTCCCTAAAACCTGATAACTGCTGGTAAGTCACATAATAATTATACAGATGTAATGCACAATTCCATTCATTTGGCTTTTCACGGAAACTACTTCACCAAACATTACACCGAAGCGAATTCTGTAAATGTCAAATTAGTATGTACTCGCAAATGTGCGTCGTTGGCACTGTGCATGTGCAATTGTTGGTGGACTCTTGTGCGTTTGACGCACACAGCAGTGGGAAAGTTGAATGTCTACGAAAAGCTGGTGGTAGTGAATACTTAGGGCCTATATTCAACAGTATCGTGTTCCGATCAGAAAAAAGTTTTTTTTTAAATTATAGTGGACAACAAGTGGGCTTGCCTTACCAGTTGGTCAAACAGGCATACTCTCGAACCAAGTCAATTTTGTTCTTCCGCGGATTTTTTTCTCTTACTATTTCCTAATCAGAATACGATGCTGTACAGTCGCCATCTGATATAGCAGAGCGGCCAGGGTACTCATAAATATCTGAGCAGGCCTCTATTGGCAAGCTCAGATATTTTTGAGTGCCGTGGTCGCTCAGATATATCTGATGGTGACTGTAACAAATTGATTGATCTGTATTGAAAATCCATTTTCAGTACAGATTTTTGCCGCACTAGTGCGAGAACTATTACATACCTATAAAAATATTTTTCATCACACTTGCTGTCTAAGCGCGCCATTGCTTGCGCGCGTAGCGTGAGTAATAGAAAAGTGAAATTCCCTAGGGAGTAATAGAAATGTCAGTACGTAATTTAATAATATTATGTCTTAAAACTTATTTTTTGGTTGGCAAGTGTGATGAAAAACATTTTATGCATCAAGGGAGGTAAGCACGGAATTACTAACGAGAGTGTTAGAAGCCCGACGCCATTAGGCGGAGGGCTTTTATGACTCGAGTTAGTATTCCGCTTACCGACCGTGTACTATTACACGCATTGGTTACAAGCCCGATATATTAAATCTGTCTTTTGCATTGCATTGAGACGACTCGAAAAGACAAGGATAGTCTTATAAAATCTATCCCTCTCTGTCTTTTTTACCATCTAGTACTTTGACAAGTGTAATTATTCAAAAGAGGTAGTAATAAATTACAAACTCGGCCGCTTGCATTTAAAAAATCACCAAGGGTCAATGACCCCGCTCGGTAAAATGAGGTAGTGTGCGTGAAGTGCGCGTGTGTGCGAAATGGGGAAATTTGACAGAATCTCAAAAATTTCCCACATCTATCCGACCCTTAATGTTACCGCACGTTCGTAAAAGACATATATGCAAGTTGTGGTTACCTATAATTGGATAAGCATCAGCCACGAATTAATGTAAATGTATTTATAGTATGTAAGATGTGTTATCTGTTGGTAATCCTTAATAAACAAAAATAAAATACTACTGGTCTTAGGTTACTCACCTCCTGCATGACCAGGTCCTGGCTCCGCCGTATATACTGCGTATCAGCGTGGACTATGGTCCTCAAGAAGTGCAGATAGGCAGGTCTCCGGCCGCGGGACTCGATGCACGAAGTGTACCACCACCTCTTCTCTCTGATTTATCTTTGAAGATGATGGTAGTAGCGTGAGGTACGACCCTTGGGCCTAATCTCAGTGAAACCATGACATGTTTTTGCGTGGCCTCAACTCTCGTGGAACTACCTATACTACTGGTCTTAGGTAACTTACCTCTTGCATGACCAGGTCCTGGCTCCGCCGTATATACTGGGTGTCAGCGTGGACTATGGTCCTCAAGAAGTGCAGATAGGCAGGTCTCCGGCCGCGGGACTCGATACAGTGCACGAAATGGGCAACCACTTTCTCGTTGCCTTCATGACTGCAGAGGGTGGCGTTGTCTTTGAAGATCGCGCACACTGTTTGAGCTTCGCGGATCTGGGGGCAATAAGATGATGCTAGAGATTTGAGTATTAGAAATAAATAATATGAAGAGAAAAATGTTTTCTTACCACCTTATTCATAAACGCCTTAGCCGCTAAGAATTGTTTGTCCCTTTCAGTCTTCTGGGCATCTTGATAAGGCTGAAAGGTACTAACAATACTTAGCGACTTGCTAAGTTAGCCGACGTTTATGAAAGGGGGTTATTGATTACACAGTTTAGGCTTCGCTGATCGGGGTATACAAGGATTTTGGTACAGCTTGTTTACTTTTAAAATAGAGGTAACATATTGAAGTGTTTTTTTAATGTTGTGTAGGAATTTTATATGATTTTGTTCCTACTTTACTCCATCAACAAAAAATGACACGTAATTTTTTTTGTTATTTTTTTATTTATTTATTTCAGAAAACAATATTCCTAAAGTAATGGTTTTAAGAATAAATGAACCAAAAAATATACAGGAAATTAAATTCGCGTATTTATTTTGACAATTCGTCGGACCTTACGCCACAGTACTGCCATCTCACCGCCCCATAGTGGCGGAAAATGAATCAAAAACCCTCATTGCAATGGCTCTGCGAGGCACGTCTACACTGAGTACCTAGCTACTACACGCAGCCATTTCCTTGGGAAATGTTACCATTTGGGCCTGCGACCATATACATATAACATGGACGTCTAACGCCAGCTCAAAAATGCCCCCAAACACAATTGTTCAATTGTGCCAAGATGGGCTGGACATAGCGCTTTTCTTAACACCGCGCATATTTCGGCGCAGCAACTTTGACAATTTTTTATAGAATATAGCCAATCAAAACTTTGACGGACCAATCACAACTATTTTTAAATGGCGGTTTAAGTTTTTATAGGTTGATATTGAAATTCATTACCGTGATGCATTGAAGACGGGGTGACACTTGTCAACTAAAAATCAGGACCGTTTTTGAAAGGCAATTTAGTACGGCGTGCGGCTTCCATGTTTTATTTGTTCGTAGACGCAGCCATTTCCTTGGGAAGTGTTACCATTTTGGCGGTTTCCAAAAAAATCACGAAAACTTAATTCTTTCTGACCACGAGCTGATTCGATAATAAAAAAATATGGAGAAAAAATTTCGCACAAAATTAGCGTTTCTGTTACGTGACGCTCGTAGTAAGTTCATACAAAAAACGTGACGTAATTGACTTTATTTTTTATTATCTAGATCTAATCAGTTTGTGTTTTTAATTTAGCCGGTACATCAACAGCATTACAATTCATAAGAACTTAAACTAATGTACTATGAATATAGCCAATTACAGATGACCTTATAAGAGCTGTTTACGTGATGCTAAGAAGTTGAACACAAATCTTATGGGCCCAGCCACGTCCAGAACTGGAAGAATCAGGTTTTCGGTTTTTTTTTTGGAAAACACCCGATTCCTTGCGAAGTGTTACGTCAGTCATCATCATCATCATATCAGCCGAAAGACGTCCACTGCTGAACATAGGCCTCCCTAAAAGATTGCCACAATGACCGGTCCTGCGCCACCCGCATCCAGCGGACTCCTGCGACCTTCACCAGGTCATCGGTCCACCTACCCACGCTACGCCTTCCGGTACGTGGCCGCCACTCAAGAACCTTCCCGCCCCAACGGCCATCGGTTCTACGCGCAATGTGCCCCGCCCACTGCCACTTCAGTTTAGCTATTCGGAGAACTATTTCGGTTACTTTGGTTCTGCTGCGGATGGTCTCATTTTTAATCCGATCACGCAGAGAGACTCCTAGTATAGCCATTTCCATTGCCCTTTGGGTGACTTTGAGCCTTCTTATGAGGCCCATTGTAAGCGGCCACGTTTCAGTACCGTATGTCATCTCTGGCAACACACACTAATTAAAGACTTTCGTCTTCATACACTGCGGAATATTGGACGAAAATATGTGTCGTATGTTCCCGCTGCCCACGTCAGTATGACTCGTTAATAGGCTACTTGACCCATTTTTAAAGTTTGTCTTATATTATTAATCAATATCTGATTAACGGAAAAAATATATAAATATATTTTTTCACGATCTAGAAAACCGCAAGATTATAACTTAAAATTTAAACTTTCGTTACCGCGCGAAAACGATACTAGCCATGTTAATGCTTAGATTATCTGTGGTGTGACGTCACTCAAACCGAAAACTAACATTTGACATGTCACTTATGTTATGTCAATGTCACAGCAAAGCTACATGCCCATATGTCCATGGCGAATTTCACTCGTATAAGATACATGAAGTTAGTTTAAGATCCTATGACGTCACATCATGGCCGACACCGTTTTCAGAGTACGAAATAAAAAAAAAAATAAAACAAAATTTTCAATAAAAAATGTGTACCCATCAAACACTTTTAATACACCGTAATCGAAAAATATTGATCTTTTCAATAAATACTACAGAAAATAATAATTTTTTGCACTAAATTTGATATGAGTCAAGTAGCCTATTAGATTGTTTCTTGTTACTTACCCCCGCGTTGAGGAAGAGGTCGAGGTGTTTGTGCAGTATGGCCTGGTTCTGCTGGTTGCCGTTACAGAAGTGCTGTAGGAACTCGTGTGCCAGCGCCATCAGCTCGTCCATCGCTGGGTCGTCCTCGTCGTGGGGGACCTGAACCAAATATTATATTATATTGTCAGCCTCTGTAGCCTAGTTGGTAGTGACCCTGCCTACGAAGCTGGAGGTTCCGGGTTCGAATCCCGGCGAGGGCATTCTTTGTGCATTTATTTATCACAAATGTTTGTTCCTTGATCGTGGCTGTGTATGTATCTAAGTATCTATATGTATCTATCTATTATATATATCGTCGCCTGGTACCCACACCACAAGCCTTAATTGAGCTTACCGTGGGACAAGGTTGATTTGTGTAAGATGTCCCAAGATATTTATTTATTTATTTTATTTATAAAAAAAACTATTATTTTATCATCATCAGCCAATTGACGTCCACTGCTGGACATAGGCCTCCCCCAGAGAGTTCCACAAAGATCGGTCGGCTTTCCGCATCCATTGGACACCCGCAACTATTATTTTATACCTCCCCTTAAAGTAACAAAAACCTTAAATTGGCAAATTAAAAAAAATCGTTCATTCTAGCCCCCCTCGCAATTGTGTAGAGCAGAAAATTCTGCCTTCAAATAATACAAAAAATGGGTCGAAGACTATGTTAGTTCGTGTATATATTTGTATAGGTATATATGTAGGTATAGATATGATATGTATATATGTTTTTGTTCATATTATTTAACTGGATAGATGTAGCACCGCCCACAATCTCTCTGCTTTGCCTTAAGGTTGACTGGTAGAGAATGCCTCATGGCATTAAGTTAGCCTTTTGTAAGTTAAGTTTTACTTTTGTGCAATAAAGTTTAAATAAATAAATAAATATGTTAATTGTGATGAACATTCCCAATTTAAGCCTAAAACCCTGATTTTTTTCTACAATTCAAGATTTTTCGCTGGCTTAGGAGAAACAAAATACAAAAATTGGTATTATTGATGGTCAATTTAGCAATATTAGACAGATGTAACTGACGTCATTTTCTAATCAGTTTTGTTACGAATAGTTCGCGGATTTCTTTTATACTGGATATCTAAGTAAAGAGATGTATTAGAACATTTTAAAACAATTTCGAAGCGGTTGGAAGGCGGTCTTGCGGGCTAGACTATCAAAAACAATTTTTTATAAACATACGGTTTTCCGTTTTTTTCCTATAGGTATTTGTGCAACAAAATATTGCGTGTCTGTTATCACGATTTAAGAAGTATTTGTACGCTATAAAGTTTATTATTTTGCAAAATTATGCTGATACTACGACGAAAATGGTCATATCAGTCTTCTTTCAGTCAATTCTAAAACTGATTTTAGAGGATTGACTTTTTTGCAGTACTGTGAGACTGCAAATGATTTTTTTTACATATCGTCGGCTGACAACCAAAACTCACTATAAAAACTGTCACTACTCTTAGCAACCTCTTATGTCAGTATTGAATCAGAACTGAGATATGATCTCTATTTCAAGTAGGTATTTGTTACTTAGTGAGTTATGCTTGTCAACCGACGATATCATAAAGGGATTTGATAGACAGATACATAGAGGACGGAAATGTGAGTTCGTCTATGAAATGGCAATTGACCTTTAGCAGATCGAGCACGATGTTGTGGACGCCGATGTTCCGCAGTAGACGCTGCTCGTGTCTCCGCTTGCTGCTCGCTGGTCCGCTTGTTGCGTGCAGTATTACAGATGAACCGACCTGTAGCAGATCCACGATGTTGTGGACGCCGATGTTCCGCAGTAGACGCTGCTCGTGTCTCCGCTTGCTGCTCGCTGGTCCGCTTGTTGCGTGCAGTATTACAGATGAACCGACCTGTAGCAGATCCACGATGTTGTGGACGCCGATGTTCCGCAGTAGACGCTGCTCGTGTCTCCGCTTGCTGCTCGCTGGTCCGCTTGTTGCGTGCAGTATTACAGATGAACCGACCTGTAGCAGATCCACGATGTTGTGGACGCCGATGTTCCGCAGTAGACGCTGCTCGTGTCTCCGCTTGCTGCTCGCTGGTCCGCTTGTTGCGTGCAGTATTACAGATGAACCGACCTGTAGCAGATCCACGATGTTGTGGACGCCGATGTTCCGCAGTAGACGCTGCTCGTGTCTCCGCTTGCTGCTCGCTGGTCCGCTTGTTGCGTGCAGTATTACAGATGAACCGACCTGTAGCAGATCCACGATGTTGTGGACGCCGATGTTCCGCAGTAGACGCTGCTCGTGTCTCCGCTTGCTGCTCGCTGGTCCGCTTGTTGCGTGCAGTATTACAGATGAACCGACCTGTAGCAGATCCAGCACTATGTTGTGGACGCCGATGTTCCGCAGTAGACGCTGCTCGTGTCTCCGCTTGCTGCTCGCTGGTCCGCTTGTTGCGTGCAGTATTACAGATGAACCGACCTGTAGCAGATCCAGCACTATGTTGTGGACGCCGATGTTCCGCAGTAGACGCTGCTCGTGTCTCCGCTTGCTGCTCGCTGGTCCGCTTGTTGCGTGCAGTATTACAGATGAACCGACCTGTAGCAGATCCAGCACTATGTTGTGGACGCCGATGTTCCGCAGTAGACGCTGCTCGTGTCTCCGCTTGCTGCTCGCTGGTCCGCTTGTTGCGTGCAGTATTACAGATGAACCGACCTGTAGCAGATCCAGCACTATGTTGTGGACGCCGATGTTCCGCAGTAGACGCTGCTCGTGTCTCCGCTTGCTGCTCGCTGGTCCGCTTGTTGCGTGCAGTATTACAGATGAACCGACCTGTAGCAGATCCACGATGTTGTGGACGCCGATGTTCCGCAGTAGACGCTGCTCGTGTCTCCGCTTGCTGCTCGCTGGTCCGCTTGTTGCGTGCAGTATTACAGATGAACCGACCTGTAGCAGATCCAGCACTATGTTGTGGACGCCGATGTTCCGCAGTAGACGCTGCTCGTGTCTCCGCTTGCTGCTCGCTGGTCCGCTTGTTGCGTGCAGTATTACAGATGAACCGACCTGTAGCAGATCCAGCACTATGTTGTGGACGCCGATGTTCCGCAGTAGACGCTGCTCGTGTCTCCGCTTGCTCGCTGGTCCGCTTGTTGCGTGCAGTATTACAGATGAACCGACCTGTAGCAGATCCAGCACTATGTTGTGGACGCCGATGTTCCGCAGTAGACGCTGCTCGTGTCTCCGCTTGCTGCTCGCTGGTCCGCTTGTTGCGTGCAGTATTACAGATGAACCGACCTGTAGCAGATCCAGCACTATGTTGTGGACGCCGATGTTCCGCAGTAGACGCTGCTCGTGTCTCCGCGGTTTGCCGCTGCTCGCTTGGCCGCTGTTGCCGTGAGTGCAGTATTTGATCATGCGTTGTAGTATCTGTGGACAAGGTATGATTATCAATGTTGATATTTTTAAATAGGATCTCTTAACTGAGGCGGTTGGCAGCAATCAAATACCCAGTTTTAGATATACTCTGTTCCACAATTCCTGGTAGTAGTAGAAACAAATTAAGTTTCTAAAAAGTAGTGTAATCAGCCAATTTTAAAAAAATATAGGCACAAAAAGTTGTCTGCTCAATGGAAAATTGGATTTAAATGCCTTTTTTACTGAGAGGGATTATTGGGCCGAATATAAGTATGTAGTAGTTATAAAGTCGTATGTAAAATAATTTCGTGCGACGCGTAGAATAAAAAATAATAAAAAACTATAAAAGCGCTTATCCGCCAATAAACTGTCCTCAGTTTGGCGGCGTATTTTTATAGCTTACTTTATTTATAAATAAATTCAACAAAATACATAATTTAAATTTCTAGCGGGTATTCGAATCCTAGATATAAAAAAAATCAGACTCACGTGTTTGATTTTCTTGTATTCGTTGTTGTCATGTTTGGCGGTCCTCGACGTGTCGAGCACGTTGTCCAAGGAGGCGTTGCGTTCCAAGATGGCGCCGCCCGGGCCCACTGTGCCCGATACACCTAGAGAAAATAGACAAATTTTATTTATTTTTAAGTTCTTGTGTGGGTAATAATTTGTAATTTGTGTACAATTTTTTTGCAAAATTTGTTGCAAAGTGTCTAACTCAAATGGCCAAAACGGAAGACCAGCGCTGGCTCTGCTGGCAAAATGCTGAGTTTTTGGCCATTTCAAGACAAAATTTCGTGTTTACTGTTTTGTTTAGTTTCTACTGTCTCGAATAAACGTTTTTTCTTTCTTCCTTTCACAAATAAAATTTGACAAGAAAACACAACGATGTATGTTCAAATATTAATTACTAATTACCATGGTAAATATATGACGCGTCGTAACCTATTTTTCTTCTATTTGCCTTTAACTTTATACTTATTACAAGACTTACTGCTATTCAATGGAATGTATATAATATAAAATATTTTAAAAATAAAAATAAAACCGCCTTCAAAAATTCGCCCGAACTAAAAAGTTAAAAATAATGTTGGTTCCTACTTCTTAGGATTTCCTACCCAAACCTTTAAACCTTTTACCCTATTCATTGAAATAAAACATTATGGCTAGGTACCCTACAGATTTCTTAGAAGTCGGTGCCAAGCCGAATACGTTCAGAGGTATATATTAGATAGAGCTTTGTAACTTACTGTCACTCCGATTACGCTTTTATCAACAGAATGGTCTGCCTCAGTCATTTTCATGAAAGCATAACCGGAGTGACACTATATTACAAAGCTCTATCAAATACATATAAGTACTCGCAAAGTGAACATATTTGGCTTGGCACCGACTTCTAAGAAATCTGTAGGGTACCTAGCCATAATGTTTTATTTCAATGAATAGGGTAAAAGGTTTAAAGGTTTGGGTAGGAAATCCTAAGAAGTAGGAACCAACATTATTTTTAACTTTTTAGTTCGGGCGAATTTTTGAAGGCGGTTTTATTTTTATTTTTAAAATATTTTATTTTTTGCTTTTTAGTAGTGTAAATATAAAATCGTTATTCAGTATGCTCTAAATACTTATAATTAGAATGTACTGTAGTAGGCCATAAAACCTGAACTGGCGAACTTATATGAATACAAAAACAATTTCAAAGGTAACAGACTTAGCATGCCAATATTATTTAAAGGATCACTAACCGCTAACCGACATGTCATAACTACTAAGCAAACACTTGAATAGATCTCGAAAATGTATGACATTTGTTATATATACAAAGAATGATCCTCCAACCCCTAATCGTTAAGGAGTTATTCCTTTCCTCATCAGCTCACCAACATGAGACTATGACCACCTAAAGGCAAATACTCGAATAGCCTCCAAAATATATGAAATATGTTATATTTAAAGAATTATCCCCCAACTCCTAATCTCCAAGGAGTTGTACCTTACATCATCAGCTCACCAATATGAAAGGATGACCACCTAAAGGCAAATACTCAAATAGCTTCCAAAATACACGAAATATGTTATACTTAAAGAATTATCCCCCAACTCCTAATTGCTAAAGAGTTGTACCTTCCATCATCAGATCACCAACTTAAGATGTTCATGACTAGATGCAAATACTTGATTAGTCTTTGAAAATAAATGAAAAATGTCATGTGTGCCTACAACATTTGAAGAGTTCCCTCGATTTCTCCAGGATCCCATCATCAGATCTGGATTCGGTGACAATGGGACCAACTAGAAGGTATACCCTTTCAAACAAAAAAAGAATATTTGAAATCGGTCCACGCGTCTTCGAGTAATCGGGGAACATACATAAAAAAAAAAAAAAGATTTCGACGAATTGTTAACCTCCTCCTTTTTGAAGTCGGTTAAAAATGCAGTATAAATATGTAATATTAAAACGTCGCATAGTTACATTTGTTTCGTATTGTGCAATTTTAAGTAAAAGAATACTATATCGAGGGTTGAGTGGTCGAGAAAACCGGTTTTTAAAATACGAACTATATGACATTGACGTGAGGTTGTTATTTCAATTAAATAAACCGGCCAAGAGCATGTCGGGCCATGCTCAGTGTAGGGTTCCGTAGTTATTCAAAAACGTCTAGGCCGATTATGTTCGAATTAGTTTTGTTTTAAAGTATTTTATAAGCCCACAATCCATGATTTGACCTACGGATCAAAAGTTAGAGGGGGGGCACAAATTTTTTTTCTGGAGCGATTATCTCCGAAAATATTGAAAAAAAGTTTCTTTTGAGACCCTTATTCTTTTTAAGAGACCTATTCAATGATACCCCACACTAATAAAAAAAATCATCCCCACTTCACCAGTTGGGGAGGTACCCGAAAAAAAAATTGTTTTCTAGTTTTTATTGTACCACTTTGTTGGCATGATTATTATGTATGCCTGTACCAAATTTCAGATTTCTAGTATTAACGGCCACTGAGCTGCTCTGCGGACAGACGGACATGGCGAAATTATAAGGATTCCGTTTTTGCTATTTTGGCTACGGGACTCTAAAAATATCTCGACTTATCGGATTGACCACTCAACCCTCGATATTTGATGTTGATTTGACATCATGATGTTGATTTGGTGACAAATGTATTCTTACTGCCGTCACCACACGGCAAACTACGAACTACTGACACCTACGAACAAATAAAACATGGAAGCCGCACGCCATATTAAATTGCCTTTCAAAAACGGTCCTAAATTTTAGTTGACAAGTGTCACCCCCTCTTCAATGCGTCACGGTAATGAATTTCAATGTCAACCTTTAAAAACTTAACCGACATTTAAAAATAGTTGTGATTGGTCCATCAGTTTTGATTGGCTATATTCTATAAGCATTTGTCAAAGATGTTGCGTCGACATATGCGCGGTGTTAAAAAAAGCGCTATGTCCTGCCCATCTTGGCACAATAGGGATGATGACTGTAGTTAAAATAAATTATTTAACATTATGCACGACATAATACATGACGAAATTATTACTAAGATGTAGATTGCAGTAATTTTTGTACAGAACTTCTATTTAATAAATTGAAAATAACTTAAAAGAGTAGGTCATTTGGCAGTACTCAAACGTGACGTCACTTTTGAGTATTTCATATAAAATTCCATAGTGGTGATCGTTTTGACAGTTCGAAAAAAGATGCTGATTTGACTTGCCAGTCATCATGCCTATTGAACAACTGTGTTTGGGGGCATTCTTGAGCTGGCGTTAGACGTCCATGTTATATATGGTCGCAGTAGGGGACTTAAACGCAAGCCAGGGTTGTCACCTCCGTGGTCGTCGAGCGCGGCGCGGCCCTTGTTGAAGACCCACAGCTCGGACTTCTCCACGCTCTGCCGGAGAAGGTCCAGGTCCGCCTTGATCTGCTTGTACGATTCCACGTCCGCGTCTGATACTAGGAGTTGGACCTGACGAAGAAAGGTTTCTATTACACCCTACGGCCTATTTCTCGAAAGTTTGTATAGTTCGAAAAATATTATCTGACCGACTCTTATCTTACTTACAGGTGTAGTGAGAAATTACTTGCCTTCGGAAACGTTCGTAAACACATGCTGTTTCAGGCAGTGTCACCGAGTCTGACTGAAGTAGCATGACAGCTATTACTGTCAGTCTCAGTGAGATAAACTGAAACAGCATGACGTTGACGAACGTTTCCGAAGGCAAGTCATTTCTCACTACATCTGTACGACCTTTTGTTTTGCATCATTAACAATAGAAAAGTGCTCGACTGCTGATTGTCTAGTAAGTGTTAACGCGAAATAAAAGGTCGTAAGTAAGATATCAATCAGTCAAATAATATTTCCCGAACTATAACTTGTAATACAAGCTGAATTCCTTATCTAATGAATAGTTAAAAAGCGGATTTATATTTTGTTACAGTTTTTTTAAATTCCCCAAATTTGGATTTTTTACATTTTTTCTACTCAGAATCACGAGCTCTTTCGATCCTGATAGAAATAAAAGTGTCCCAAAAAAAAAACCATTTAAAAAAACCAGCTACTATTTTTCACACACTTTCTTCAACTGTAACTCAGTGGAAGACAAAAAAATGTATGGAATTCTCGGGACACTTTTTTCTGCTAATGAGGATCGAAAGTGCTCGCGATTCTGAGCAGCAAAAAAATAAAAAATATCCAAATTCGGAATATTTTAAAAAAACTACAACAAAATAAAAATTCGCCCTAAAAAAGAGACTTCCACTTGTATTACAGTTACAAGCGTTCAAGAAACGGGCCCCTGGTTAAAAGTATAGAAAGATGTATTTGGGTGAATAAACTTTTTTTCTGTCTGTTATTACCATAGTTACGGTCTCCTGAGTCACGCTGGTTTTATGAAAAGTTGATTCACCCTTATATCGTTAATAAAGACATTTTTATCGTATGACTGCCAAACTACGATTAAGAGTTTATTTTTCAGTTTATAGACACTTTTTTAACATTTTGTTAAAATATTGTTAAGCGATTACCGTTTGAGTATCCGCGTCTTTAAGATTACTGTAGAGTATGTAGAAGGCAAAAATCTTGTCTTCTGTCTGCATCATATTTTTATAATCCACCACATACAGAGTATCTATTATTTTGGACTACCTATTGTAATCGTTTGGTGGAACGCTATGTCAATTTTTGGTCACCAATTGTACAAATCGGATGGTTAAAAACTTCAGATGTGCACTCAAATATGAAATTCTACGTTTGTAATGAGTGGCTAGAGACACGTGCTATGTAGGTACCTAATATCCTAAATAAGGTACACACACTGTAACACGCCGGTTTAAATGCTTCCAATGCCTGCCTCAAAAGTACTTGCTAACCTGGAGACTGAACCGCTAGACTATCCACTCATTTGCTTCATGTAGCTTTTTGTTACATGTCATCACTCTTATTTCACATAGACATAGAGTCTATCGCAAAAATCAAAGCAAGTGAGTGGTTATAGACAAGCATAAGGTACACACAGTGTAACACACCTGTTTAAACGCAGCCAACTCCTACCTCTGACTAAAGTGCTTGAACAGCAAGGCCAGCGCTCCCGACACGAGAGCCGCACTCGCTGCGAGCACAGCTATGTACCTTATAGTCTAGTATAAGGTACACACAGTGTAACACACCTGTTTAAACGCAGCCAACTCCTACCTCTGACTAAAGTGCTTGAACAGCAAGGCCAGCGCTCCCGAAACGAGAGCCGCACTCGCTGCGAGCACAGCTATGTACCTTATAGCCTAGTATAAGGTACACACAGTGTAACACACCTGTTTAAACGCAGCCAACACCTCCTGCCTCTGACTAAAGTGCCTGAACAGCAAGGCCAGCGCGCCCGATACGAGAGCCGCACTCGCGCCCTGCGAGCACAGCTGCAGAAGCACGCGCAACACCATGCGCCCTCCACACTCGTCGAGATCCAGTCCGTCCCTGGAATGTGGACTTTGTTTTAAGACTTTGTATAGTGCTTACAATCGAGTTCAGAGATATATTGTATAGATTAATTCATCTTGGAATGGAAGTGGAAAAATGTAGATATTATATAAGGTCCTAATTTATTAGATGCAGATATTTTTACAGCTGATAGTACTCGGTCTCTGGAGTATATTAAACCGTGAAACATTATAGCTTTTACGTTGTTTTTTTGGAGAAAACGGGAAAACAAATTTAATTTGCTACGTAAAAACACCCTGTTTATGTGATTATTAAATGAAAACTCATTGAACAGATTCTAGTACCTCTTTTACGTACCACTTAACTAGAACTGGCCACTTCACGTCGATAAATTAAATACTTGATTGTCAATGTCATGTTATTTTCCGTTGTGTTGTGTCGTTTGATGAAATGACAGACAGTGTTATTGTGACATGTGATAATGCACATGATGATTTTTTTTAGACGAAATTATAATTAATTATTTTGTTAGGAAAATGAAATCAAAAAATTTACATGAAAAGATTTCTTAATTTATATTTAAAGTTAATTATTTTAAGGTAAAGTATCATGTGTTAAAATATCTGCAACTAATAAATTAGGACCTTATATTTATGAACTCTGTACATGCTTTTTTATGTTATTTGTGAGGGAATTGAAACATTTTATAGTTAAAGTTCAAGTAAACATTTATATTGCTTCCTGTTAGCATGCGTTTTGTTAGGAGTTATCAGGCATTGCTTATTTTTCAGGCTGTTATACCTTTGCATGCGTTTAATTCGTTCAGTATGTTACATTCGTACTTCAATCTCAATGGATTATTATTTTGTTACAGTATGACTAAAATCAGTACATGGGTGATTCAACTTTTTTCTGTCTGTCATTACTATGGTTACGGTCGCCTGAGTCACGCAGGTTTTATGAAAAATTATGCTATTTCAACTATGCAAACATATTTTTTTCTGGTGTTAATAAGCAAGGGCTTATTAACACCAGAAAAACACAAACAAAGGAAAGGTTTAAGGAAAGGTCCTTAATGGGCCGCTACATAATTTTGTATAAAACCAGCATGACTCAGGCGACCGTAACCATGGCAATAACAGACAGAAAAAAGTTGACTCACCCACATGGTCAGATGTAACACAAGTTTTGTTATCAAGGGTTAAATAGACGAACTTAAAGCGACAAAGGGTTATATGCTTTCAAACAAATAGGACATAACAGTCAAGCAGAGTGAAATTTAAATCGTGTCAGTTTTTAAATATTAAGTATAGTTGTGGCTATGACAATCAACACGAGTATTATTTATGATGTTTCAGATTACTAATCCCAAAGTTTAGAATCACGATTTAAAATCACTCTGCACAGTCAAAAGCAATGAATATTATAATTTGTACACAATGAATATACAACAAGTACATTGCTGCGTTTGTTTAGATCGTCGGGGGCACACAGGCGCAAACCATGCGATGTACGGTTCAGCTTACTAACAAGTCTACATTTTTGGGCAGGCACCCGTCGGGCACTGTTTGAATTGCTCTGAAAGAATTGGCACATTATTGGAAACATCTATGATATCTAAAGTAATTAAGAGGAAGGAAATCAGTCAAGAATAATTCATATCAATAAATATATACAAAAGCTGCCATAAATCAGAAACAAATATTTATGGTGAATAAAATAATAAATGTCCACGCTGGGTTTCGAACCCGGGACTTCAAGCTACAGGCCATGGCAGACACAACTTTTCTTATAAATATTTAATTCTTATTGTTCTAGCATTATTAATCTTGTAATTAAATAAATTGTCTATAGGGAACCAAAAATTCTAAAATGACAATTACTACATGAATGATAGCTAAACGATTCATAGACAATTTTAAAATTATAACTAATATGACACTTAAACATACTAAAATATCGATCGTGTCACTCACGTAATTTAAGAAGATGATTGTTCGACGTGTTTCATTCAGACCTAAGGAGCATTCGCTATTCTATCCCCCGCTCTACGAAATCAACGAATCACGTTTTGTGTAACGATCGAATTTCGTAGAGTACAATAGATATTGAACTCAAATAAATTCATAATTTGAATTAAAAATACTTTGTATAGTCCATTTCAAATACGAACGCCCGATGCCACTCGAAACTTTTGTCATTTAATTGGTCCACTACAAATTGGCACATGTCCACCGATGTATGCAAAGAATATCACGCCACAAAAGGTCTGGCCAAGTATCTTTTGTTATCACTGATCCTATTGTTAAAGCCTATATAATGTTATTGACTTTGCCAAGTGGAATCGGGCCTTCGAATTTGAAATGGACTATACTGATCTTTAGAAACTATAGACGAGGGGTGAAATGACATGAGTAACCCGGTTCGATAACATTTTAGTATTCATAGTCAATATTTAAAAATGATCAATTAATCTTTTATTGGGTATGTACCATAAATCATAACACAATAACGCCCCTGCAGTCCCGCCACCAGCATGCGTTAGTCACTGTTTTCTAATTGTTATTTACTACTGCATGAAATTTGTAAAATGCTGTTATTTTTCCAATATAAGCTAGAAAATCTTCAATTTGGTCCAACTACAAATTGCATATAAGGAAGAATACTTATGTAACTTGTTTGGCACAAATCAAAATATTTTTATTTTTAAAACTATATCCAATTAACTACCAATCAATCCATTTGCATTAGCTTCTTTTAAAACATAGTCAACGAACTGCTTATGATAAATCAATGTTTAGACAGGGACGATCTGTGAAAAAAAATGTTATTCTTTATCTTAGCCTTCAGCTAAAAAGGACAACTCCTAAAACTTCTAGAAGAGCATTGTATTGAACCCTCACTTGCAGCTGAAGATACCTTTAATTCCTTGGCATTCATGTCCGCTTGCCATCAGAAAATACTTAAAAAATTGGGCAGCAGATGATGGCAGTCAAATCTCCAATCGAAAGATATGATTGTTGTGTTCTGGATCTGAAGATGCTTTAAATCTGCTAGAACTCCTTTTGGAAGTTGGAATGTAGACGCCTCTTGGTAGTTCAACTGTTGAATGGAGACAAGTAAGGCCTGTTTTAGTCTGCTGAGTGGAACAGTCTGGAAGTTGGAATGTAGACATCTGTTGGTAGTCGGATCAACTGTTGAATGGAGACAATAACGCCTGTTTTAGTCTGCTGAGTGGAACAGTCTGGAAGTTGGAATGTAGACGTCTGTTGGTAGTCGAATCAACTGTTGAATGGAGACAATAAGGCCTGTTTTAGTCTGCTGAGTGGAACAGTCTGGAAGTTGGAATGTAGACGTCTGTTGGTAGTCGAATCAACTGTTGAATGGAGATAATAAGGCCTGTTTTAGTCTGCTGAGTGGAACAGTCTGGAAGTTGGAATGTAGACATCTGTTGGTAGTCGAATCAACTGTTGAATGGAGACAATAAGGCCTGTTTTAGTCTGCTGAGTGGAACAGTCTGGAAGTTGGAATGTAGACGTCTGTTGGTAGTCGAATCAACTGTTGAATGGAGACAATAAGGCCTGTTTTAGTCTGCTGAGTGGAACAGTCTGGAAGTTGGAATGTAGACGTCTGTTGGTAGTCGAATCAACTGTTGAATGGAGACAATAAGGCCTGTTTTAGTCTGCTGAGTGGAACAGTCTGGAAGTTGGAATGTAGACGTCTGTTGGTAGTCGGATCAACTGTTGAATGGAGACAATAAGGCCTGTTTTAGTCTGCTGAGTGGAACAGTCTGGAAGTTGGAATGTAGACGTCTGTTGGTAGTCGAATCAACTGTTGAATGGAGACAATAAGGCCTGTTTTAGTCTGCTGAGTGGAACAGTCTGGAAGTTGGAATGTAGACGTCTGTTGGTAGTCGAATCAACTGTTGAATGGAGACAAGTAAGGCCTGTTTTAGTCTGCTGAGTGGAACAGTCTGGAAGTTGGAATGTAGACGTCTCTTGGTAGTCGAATTAACTGTTGAATAGAGACAAGTAAGGCTTGTTTTAGTCTGCTGAGTATGAAATCTGCTGGAACAGTGATTGGCATCGGTTTTCTGCAGGTGAAAATGTCTTTCACGTCGACTCTCTTTTCAGCTTGCTAGAATTTCTTCTAATAGTAGTTTAAATAGCAGAAAGCAGATGGTAGTCGAATGATCTGTCCATAGTGTCCATGGAGAAAGATGGTAGGTGTGTTCTCATCTGTATCTGAAGATGCATAACATTTTAGCCAGCAGATTCATGACTCAAATAACCCTTTGAAGAGAGGTTTGAATCAACTCACAGCCCGAGTTAGTCTGCCAAAATTTCTTTATCCGCTAGGATTTCTTCCAGTGCTGGAACTTCTTTCTGTGATGAAACTTCTAGAATAAGAACAACAGAGACCTGTGCTGGTACTCACCTGCAGCTGAAGATGCCTTCAGCCTGAAGCCCTATGGCTTCCACGTCAGCTCTCTCTCCTGCCTGCTCGAACTCCTTCTTGAAGATGGAGAGCAGGCAGCTGATGCGGTAGTCGAGTCGGACGTCGAGAATGAACTGTCGAATACGAAGTTATAGGTGAAATTACTTTTTTTAATGAAATCAGTAATTGGGGTACTTGTGCTTTATTTATCTTTCTAGAAATTTGAAGAGTGAATTTCTAAGGGTCTGTATTACCATTTTCAAATAAAATATATCCGTTAGATAAATGATAGCTATCTTTTTCTTTCATTGTTTTTTTGGGACTACGATATTGAATATACGATTATATGGATATCAACTTTAAAGCTATACAGAATGGGATAAGTTGCAAATTATTTGTATTCGTATTCAGGATAGACTGGGAATATCAGATAAATCCGAGTGGTCTGGGCCGCTAGGGTGTTTACAAATATTTGAGATCAGATTATATTGTTATGTAGCGTGTACAAAGGGTTCTTCTTACAGATTTTCCTGTAAGCAATACGTAAGGAACTATTTCTTGTGATTTTTGTCAATTAATGTGCTCAGTAACTTCGGAGAACTGAGCATATTATTTGTCATAGTATTCTAATTTTATAATTTCCATATTCGATATTTCATATCCTTACACTGGACTCAGAGAGAAAACCGAGACAATAACGTCCCGCGCGAACCCTTTGCGGGACCCATACTTTGGGGCTCCAAAAACGGGACGTCCCGCATATAGAGGAACGGTTGGCAGCCCCAGTCAGGGCCAAGAAACAGGATTGGGTGTGAGAGGAGTAGCGTTGAAAATTTCCGGATTAAATTCCGTTTCTTTCCAAACAGCTTGTTTTTTTCCGGAATTTTTCGAAAAAATTAATGAAATTTTCCACTTTAATTTTCAACTGTAAGCCAAGGAAAATTAGGTCTAATTTTCACTTATACCAGGAGAACGCGATGTCACCGAGGAAAAATCAATTGAAACAGATGGAAAGGAGTGACAGTGACATTGATTATTTCTGTAAAAACCCGAAAAAAAACGAAATTTTCATACATTCCCGAAAAAAACAGTATGTTTTTTTCCGACATTTTCAACGCTTGAGAGGAGTAGCTGTAGTAGGTGGTTACCTGCAGGATCTCGATGATCTTGAGCTTGGTGTCCATGACGAGTGGGTGCTCCCGGGCTAGCGCCGCGCTGGCGCTGCGCGGCGCCGCCGCCCCGCCCGCGCCCGCGCCGCCCGCCTGGGATATCGGGGATAACGGAACATCATGTATACATTGTAATACTACCCATATCCTACTTACAACTAAATTAAAGTTTGCCACTCTATATTTTTGTTTCTTATTTTATCTACTTCGACATTATTATTTGTCAAACAGATTTCTTTTTACAAAACTGAGGTCGTTGCTCATCCGTTCCACCGGCGACCCTAGGGCTGGCTCGTTCCTCGCTCAACGTATAGGCATTGCCATTCAGCGAGGTAACGCAGCCAGCCTTATGGGCACTTTACCAAATGGGAGTGGCATTGGGGATATCTGTAAATATAGTTCAGACCTTTAGTTTAAGGTAGTTTTATAAGATTTATTGTAGTTTTTTATTTTATTTAGTTTTTTTTTTTTGCAATTAGATGTAATTTTATATTATTGTTTAAGTTTTATATAGCTATGTAAAAATTATTTAATGATAATAGTAATAAATACATTGTCTGAGAAAAAAATTAAATTAATAACAACTTTCGGCAGTGAATAAAGCCCACAAATTCAAAAAAAAAAAAACAGATGGCTGACACTTGACATTTAATGGCATACATTTTATACGGTGTCTGTAGAATAAAATGAAAGCTATTAATTGTTGTGTATAAATAAGATATAAACATAATTAATATGCATGATAAATATTTTAACACTACCATAAAAATAATACTATTATACTTTGAAAAAATAGACGATATTAGAAAAACAAATCGTAAGAATTGTATTATTAAAAAATTAATGTAAACATACATTTATGCAGTAATACATACATTTCTCGTGACCGATCCCAATGTTATCGACGTCATGACAGCTCCCATGTCACCGATACTACGCAGCACTCCACCTTCAGCTGTAGAATTAAGAATCTTATTAAAACACAATATAAATACTTCAAAATGTAAGACCAGCCTATAATTGACTAAGGGTCTCTCAATATCCTCAAATAAAACATATCTATCAGATAAATATTAATTGTCGTTTTCTTTTAAAATCCTCGGGAAAACTACTCGGAATATCTTTTTATCCAGGGATCGCGAAACAAACCGTAAGTACTTAGCCTAAAAATTATTTTCGGTAATAAATAATAAAATGCAACGACGAAAACTAAATGCAGATGGTGTTATTCCATAAAATAAGAGAATGAGAGGGTAAAAATACAGACGATTATATTTAGTACGGATCTACGCTAACCAGATAACAACACACCAAACATTTTATTTTTAACCTTTTACGTTAAAATGATAAATCCATGTTTTCGTTTTGAGATAAAGATCAGAAATTAATTGTATTTAAATTAAAAAATAAAGAAACTACTTACGCTTTTTAATTTCCTTTTCCTGTGCTGCATGCAATTACAGTACAAATATTTAATAAAAGATTTTAATTATTGAATTGACTTCTTAACTTGATAAACTATCATACGAGTAATCAACGTTAAAATAATATAACGAATTATTCAGTTAGACTCACTTATAATTATAATACATAACTGAAAAGCGCTAAGAATGCTGTAACGCCACACTACTAGCGACACCCAACGGTAAGCCATGAAAGCGCACACTACCAACGACGACGCAACTAACTGCACCAATGAAATAGTTCCGCCAGCCGCCGCTAGATAGCTCTGTGGTCGAGATAGATCGCGCCAACGTTTGTGCGACTCGAAAAGAAAATGACCGTCGGCGAACGACCGAGATTTATTTCAGAGGTAGTACTACGTCCTAACACACTAGGTGACCAAAACTTAGTTTGAGCACTGGGACAGTGACCGTAGGTATGTCACTAAACATAGCTACGCCTACCCCTCAACTAAATTAAGATTGCCTACGTCTATTTAACGAGTACGCCTAGTTTATGGCCTGAGTGCAATAAACGGTGTGTACTGTACTCAGGAGCATACCATGAGAATGTCCGTTATGAAAAGCAGGTTTGCTAATATCTGAAAAAGCTGAGAAAACGATATTTCTCGACTTGGGTAACCCGTTGTTAGTATATTCTCGAGATTTACGGATTGTGTTAAAATAGCTGCCATACCAGTATGCTTAGCACATGATTGGTATGTCAGTATGTCGTCGCGAGATAGATTTTCCATTTTTTACTAACTATATGAATAAAAGCGTGCCAACTATGGGCATTTACCTCCTAATGCGTCTCTACGCATAGTTAATAGGAGAGGCCTACGTCCTGCAGTGGACTATCATAGGCTGATGATAATGATGATGATGATATGAATAAAAGAGAGATGTATAGCCTATCTCGCGGTGACATATTATTGCACTAATCCTGTGCTAAGCCTACTGGAAAACATATTTCGTAAGGGGTTCTCGTGGAACGCATCCTCAATACAATAATTAGTTAAGTGTCAACTGTTAAACTTACATTCGACTTCTCCTGACAAGGCATTGGTCTCATTTAGGAGGTCCATGGCGGACGTGACGCTATCCAGAATGCTGAGGAGTGTCTTCGTCAGCCGCAACAGGTTGCTGAAGCTGCAATGAAACATATTTGTTAAAATAAAATTGAGGGGTAAAGTCATCATCATCATCATCATATCAGCCGAAAGACGTCCACTGCTGAACATAGGCCTCCCCCAAAGATTGCCACAATCACCGGTCCTGCGCCACCCGCATCCAGCGGACTCCTGCGACCTTCACCAGGTCATCGGTCCACCTTGTGGGGGGCCTACCCACGCTACGCCTTCCGGTACGTGGCCGCCACTCAAGAACCTTCTCGCCCCAACGGCCATCGGTTCTACGCGCAATGTGCCTCGCCCACTGCCACTCCAGTTTAGCGATTCGGAGAGCTATTTCGGCTACTTTAGTTCTGCTGCGGATGGTCTCATTTTTAATCCGATCACGCAGAGAGACTCCTAGCATAGCCCTCTCCATAGCCCTTTGGGTGACTTTGAGGGGTAAAGTGCCTTGGGATAATTCCGAAAATCATAGAAAAATCACTCGTAATTACATCATCTTACGTGCGACCTTTCGTAATTATCCGGCGTTCTCTTACATTCGGCATTACCCGAAGCATCCCTGAAAGCATCTTCATTAATAAGTAAACGGGCTTACAGTTGAAAATGTCCAGGATCGCGTAAAGTGGTGGAAAAGTAGTAGGAAAGCGGCAAAAGCCGGGAGTTAATGCCCATAATCGCCACGTTGGGCAAATGGATAGGCGATCGCAGTAGTGTGTCCACTGTGATAACGTGGTTGCCCATGCCCATGGTCAGTGACACAACAATCCCTTAATCGACTCTTACGACCACGAGAAGAGTTGGGGTGATGACTAGTGATCGTTATCAACGTGCGTATCGGCGGCAAAGTATGGTTGACAGAAAAAACTAATACACAGGTATTTTATCAATTATTAAAATTTCAGAAATTAGAGTTGTTTTAATTATAATAATGAATTACCTACACATATTTTAATCATTTATTCAAATTACACTGATTAAACGAGTAAACTACTTTTTTTTTTTTAAGTAGCCTCTATTGTGTCCCACTGCTGGGCGAGTTATTTAATTATAATAATGAATTACCTACACATATTTTAATCACTTATTCAAATTACACTGATTAAACGAGTAAACTACTTTTTTTTTTTTTTTTAAGTAGCCTCTATTGTGTCCCACTGCTGGGCAAACTAAAATGTATTAAACAGAAGATACGGCTCTCAAACGTTCACGTCTAATTGAAATATTCATTATAATAAATAACACTGACCTTACTCCACTTGAAATAGTTAGGTACTTGAATATTCATTTTGATTAAAATAACGACTTCGCAAAATGTCATTTAAAGTATTAATGTTGTGTCATAAATTAAGACAATATATTTTTTCTTTTTACAGTAGGATAAAGTTTGTATGTATCCTAAGGAGAGTAGACTATTTTTTTTGAGAGTACGAGTAATAGAACAAAATAGCATTTTCACATTTGTTACTTTTTCTGTCAACCATAGCCATTGCCACGGAAAGTGCACGTTGATGACGTTCACTAGTGATGACAAATGTATTCTTACTGCTGGCCTGATTGGCCGT
Source organism: Thaumatotibia leucotreta (assembly GCA_025490895.1). Lineage (NCBI taxonomy): Eukaryota > Metazoa > Arthropoda > Insecta > Lepidoptera > Tortricidae > Thaumatotibia > Thaumatotibia leucotreta. Next base: position 50,111 of record JALPQI010007368.1, read on the forward strand.
GATTCTGCATGATGTTGATGTATATGAGGAAGTGATGATGTTGATGTATATGTATAGGAGAAGCCGAAGTATATGAGGTCCCTCGCCAGCTTGACCACCTCGAAGGTGAGCTTGTTCTGGTCGTGGTCGCTGAAGTACCAGGTGCGGGTGACGACGTTGCAGAGGTAGTTCTCCACGAACGCGATGGTGACGCGAGCTGCAGCTGTCGCGGTTGTAGGGCTTTCATTGTTGGCTATAGTGACTTGACGGGCTGTACTAAGGAAGCATTCCATGAAAACATGTCGTAAGCGACACTGTCTTTTCAATACTTTTGAAAAACTAAATCAGTAAGCTGACGGTATAATAATAACACATCTAGGATTTAAGATTGACAGTATTTCCTAGCAGCTAGCATTATTTTACTACCATAGCGACACATAAGCGACAAAAAGTAGTTGCTTTCATGGAATGCTCCTAAGGCAGTAGCCTAGTTGAAGGTAGAGGTTCCAGATACCAATCCTGGGAAGAGCATTTGTGTGTTTGTCTCAAATATTTGCATTTAAATATACGAGGATTCCGCATAATTTAAACAGAGTATGATCATGTCACATACCGGAAGGCGCAGCGTGGGTAGGCCCCCCACAAGGTGGACTGATGACCTGGTGAAGGTCGCAAGAGCTCGTCAGCAGGACCGGTCATCGTGGCAATCTTTGGAGGACAATGTTCAGCAGTCTTTCAGCTGATAGATATACCTGTAGAAGCCGAAGTATATGAGGTCCCTCGCCAGCTTGACCACCTCGAAGGTAAGCTTGTTCTGGTCGTGGTCGCTGAAGTACCAGGTGCGGGTGACGACGTTGCAGAGGTAGTTCTCCACGAACGCGATGGTTGACGCGAATTGCTGCTTCACCTTCTCGCGGTTGGCGTCGGGGCCGCCTTTCACACATTGGTAGCTGGGGACAGAAACATAAATTGGTATTTGTGATAATTTTTTTCTGAATAATAATAATAATAATATTTATTCATTCATGGCACACGTAATTACAATGAAATAAAACAAGGATATACAGATAAAAACAGAAAAAACAATATACAACAAAAACATGGGTATGACAAACAAGAAGGTGCCACGAAATGTCATCTCAGCATGGTGCCGGCGTAAACCAGCGCTGATCTTCCGATGAGACCATTCGGTGGAAAACCATTGACCATTCTTCTGGAGCTATTATCCCAGAAAATGTCGTTTTAGAAAATAACTTTCTATTAAGACCCATTTTATTTTTAAGAGACCTATTCAATGATACCCTACATAGGATTACAGCAAATAAAAAATAAATCAGCCCCACTTCGTCATTTGGGGAGGAACACGAAATTTTTTTACCTACTTTTTATTGTACTACTTTGTTGTCATGATTAATATGTATACCTGTACCAAATTGCAGATTTCTAGTATTAGTACACCAAACGAAGGAATCTCAGAGGAAAAAACTCGTGTATAAGCGAATTTTGGCATAGTTGTTGGGAATGGTGTTTTAAACCACATACTAAAAGTACTGGTGGTTAGGGGTGGAGCTAAGGGGGGGAGGGGGGTGTAAAGGTCCTTATTTTTAATTTTTCGTAAATAACTCGTAAACCGTGGCTTATAGCAAAAAATGTTCTAGTACAGAAGTAATCTACATAAAATTCTCTACAAAAAAGATATACGCATGTTTCCTCTGGGATCACTGTGTCATGAGATAAGAAAGCAAGAAGATGGACAATAAAGAAATAAACACGTTTGTTTAACTAGGTATAGCACATACAGAATGCTCGCGAGCATTCCAAAAGATTTTAATGTTCAATTCCTGACCATATTTAGAGTCTTTAATGTTATGTAAATTTTCCTGGATTCGGCTTGGTTTCAGAGATAATCAACCTTTTTTTCGAAATAAGTTTTTCGACGTAACTCGTCATAAAACTTCTTTTTGATTGCAATGCTACCACAATGTGTTTTAATATTACCACACCTTTTGCCTGGCAATCAAAAAATGGGAATAGACTTGACGAAATAACCTGTCCCAATAAAAATATTCAAATAAATCATTTTAACAGATTGTTGTTATGATAAAAAGTACTGGAAATGTTAAAAAGTATTCAAAAAGTGTAAAAAAAAGAGAAAAAAAAAATTTTTTTTTGGTAGTATTTGACATTAGGTGTCATAATCATTTTTGTTTATTTTGATATCTAGAATGCATACTTAAAATCTTTTGGAATGCTCGCGCCCGGGCGCGCCCTGTATACTTATTTGTAAAAATAAAATTCCTAATTATCTTCTAAATCTAAAATATTCTTATAATCATCGTCAAAAGATTTTAACTATGCATTCTAGACATCAAAACAAACAAAAAATATTATGCGACCTAATGTGAAATACCACCAAAAAAAAAAATTATTTTATCTCTTTTTTTTACACTTTTTGAATACTTTTATACATTTCCAGTACTTTTTATCATAACAACAATCTGTTAAAATTATTTATTTAAAATTTTTTTTTGGGACAGGTTATTTCGTCAAGTCTATTCCCATTTTTTTGATTGCCAGGCAAAAGGTGTGGTAATATTAAAACACATTGTGGTAGCATTGCAATCAAAAAGAAGTTGTATGACGAGTTACGTTGAAAAACTTATTTCGAAAAAAAGGTTGATTATCTCTGAAACCAAGCCGAATCCAGGAAATTTTACATAACATTAAAGACTCTAAATATGGTCAGGAATTGAACATTAAAATCTTTTGGAATGCTCGCGAGCATCCTGTATGTGCTATACCTACTTAAACAAACGTGTTTATTTCTTTATTGTCCATCTTCTTGCTTTCTTATCTCATGACACAGTGATCCCAGAGGAAATATGCGTATATCTTTTTTGTAGAGAATTTTATGTAGATTATAGACTCTCAGACTCAGTCTGCCTGCGACCACGGGTGTAACGTCATGCCCGAAACGTCAGGATATAATTAAACGTAAGTTTACGCGATTAAGACCCGTTTGTCTTTAAAATATGAGTGATAATCGTGAAAGTTTAAATCAATATATTATGTAGATTACTTCTGTACTAGAACATTTTTTGCTATAAGCCACGGTTTACGAGTTATTTACGACAAATTAAAAATAAGGACCTTTACACCCCCCTCCCCCCCTTAGCTCCACCCCTAACCACCAGTACTTTTAGTATGTGGTTTAAAACACCATTTCCTACAACTATGCCAAAATTCGCTTATACACGAGTTATTTCCCCCGAGAGGCAGCTTTTGGTCTTCGTTAGGTGGGCTATATGAGCTATGCTGCGGACAGACGAACAGATGGACGTGGCGAAACTATAACGTTTCCGTTTTATCCATTTGGCTACGGAACTCTAAAAATGACGCATGGCATGACAAAGAATACAAGCGAAACTATGATAAGATTGATAAGCCATCCCCAGAGCATGTCATTAAGGATCGCTCATGCGCAGCTTACATCCAATGGATTTCAACTTTCATTATTAATTTGAAATCTTTTTTTATTTTACACACATTTGACATGTTTATAAACAAGTCCAAAACAACGATTTGGACACAAGTCGCAGGATGCTATATAAAACGTATAAGAATGTTCGGAGCTGCTGCCACAATCTAGAACAGTCTAGAAGCACTCACTCCTGGATGTGTATGTGGTCGGGGACCTCGGTCCACAGACGAGCGTACTTGACCGGCGTGACCGGAGCTGCCACAGTCTAGAACAGTCTAGAAGCACTCACTCCTGGATGTGTATGTGGTCGGGGACCTCGGTCCACAGACGAGCGTACTTGACCGGCGTGACCGGAGCTGCCACAGTCTAGAACAGTCTAGAAGCACTCACTCCTGGATGTGTATGTGGTCGGGGACCTCGGTCCACAGACGAGCGTACTTGACCGGCGTGACCGGCTCCTGAGGGTCGCGGTCCACGTGGAGATGCAGCATCAGACGGCAGAAGGATGCTCGGAGCTCGTGTGACAGCAAATTGTTTGACATACACCTAAAAAAAAGTCTGTGAGTTAGTACGAGGAAATAGTACATTACAAGTGCGAAAAACATGAAATTCGAAACGAGTTAAGACTTTCGTTTTTGCACGTGTCTCGTACGACGTTTTTTAGTGCAGATGGCCCTCCGAAGTTTTGGACCTGACGTAAAATGACACACTTGTCGCACTAGAGCCTAAAAAATACACCATTTGTACTAAAAAATATACTCTTCGTTATATTTTACAGATAAACTTGAGGTATACGGATAATACTAATCTGTTTGGGTACCCCTAACATCTCGCATGACATAGTCAAAATAGTACATTAAATTAATGACACATTTTATGTAGAACAAATCTTTGTATTTAATATTTTGATTTGTGTTTCTAAGTAGTCACATTAATATACATTTGTATATATAGGAAGTATTTTCAAAAGGCACTAGCCTTATACCCGATAGCATATACCCGAGAAATTTGATCGGTGTCTGTAATGGTCTGCTGTTTGAGTGGCCGAGTGGTTCAGGTATTAGCCGCAAAAGCTGAGGACGTAGGTTCAAATCGTACCACCGACGTTGGCCTCGGTATTTTTCCATTGCATTTATACTAGCATGTTTAATTGCTGTCACCTTTCTCTTCAAAATAGACCAGATTTAAAGTCCAAAACTCACTGCACTGGACAAAATGACACGTGAAATTTGTTTTTCAGCCATTTTTGGTTATTACTAGCTTTATAAGCAGTAGCTCAGTCTCATTCTTATGTTTGCGGTCTACAACCCAAATATTTGCGTGCCTAAGACTTCAATGCGGTGTGCAAAACATATTTCTGATAATAATCCGCTATTACTTTGACACCAGACTTAAGAAAATCTATGTACTTGGTAACACTTCATATCGTTCACCCTGTAGCTTACTTGAGTATGAGCTGTATGTTGAGCTGCGGCGACAGAGTGTTGAGTGCGAGGTATTGGCGGTTGAGGCACATGTTAGAGAACAGGTCCCGCTGGTGGCGGTAGTAACGTCGTGAGTCAGTGTCAGTGCTTCGCTTACTTGAGTATGAGCTGTATGTTGAGCTGCGGCGACAGAGTGTTGAGTGCGAGGTACTGGCGGTTGAGGCACATGTTAGAGAACAGGTCCCGCTGGTGGCGGTAGTAACGTCGTGAGTCAGTGTTAGTGCTTCGCTTACTTGAGTATGAGCTGTATGTTGAGCTGCGGCGACAGAGTGTTGAGTGCGAGGTACTGGCGGTTGAGGCACATGTTAGAGAACAGGTCCGGCTGGTGGCGGTAGTAACGTCGTGAGTCAGTGTTAGTGCTTCGCTTACTTGAGTATGAGCTGTATGTTGAGCTGCGGCGACAGAGTGTTGAGTGCTCGGTACTGGCGGTTGAGGCACATGTTAGAGAACAGGTTCAGCTGGTGGCGGTAGTAACGTACACGTGAGTCAGTGTTAGTGCTTCGCTTACTTGAGTATGAGCTGTATGTTGAGCTGCGGCGACAGAGTGTTGAGTGCGAGGTACTGGCGGTTGAGGCACATGTTAGAGAACAGGTCCAGCTGGTGGCGGTAGTAATCCAAGATGGCGGCCGCGGTTCCGGTTGGTTCAGCGCGGGCTGCGGCTGCCAGTTCTGTTAGCAAGCGGGATTCCTGAGGAACGAAAATTACTGTCAATAAATAGATATAGTTTTACAGCCCTCCGGCCGCCAAACGGCACTTTGCCGGCCGCTGCTCTAAACTAAATTGCCGCCTGCCGGCTCCGTTGAACAGAATAATATACACACCTCGGCCGTTAAATGGGAAAGCCTCGGATCACATGTTTGTCGCTATGATTACACGTCATCCGAGGCATTTCCCACTTAAACGGCGTTGGCATGTAATCTAATATTACTTTATTTTAGAAATTTAAAATTATTGACAGTACACTCAATGTATATCTATGAAGTATGCACCTTTGTTAAGCAGTACAATAACCATTGATTTAGAATATATAAGACTATAAGTGGATCCCCAAACAACTCAAAAAAATGGCCCCAAAAATGGGCTGCAGAAGTAAATATTGCGGTCCTTTTGCTCCGCTATTCAGTTCTGACAGTTGACATTTGGTCACCTTACGGTATAGCATCATTATTCCTTAAACATAAAAAGTTTCTACTATTTTGCGGTGTTGTTCGCAAATTTGACACTTATTGCTCACTTCAGAAAGTTTTTTATTCTTTGAGTTTTTTTATTATAGTTTATTGTAAGTGAGCGTTATTAGCTTCAACTGAAACTAGTTTTTTGCTCTGTGCGCGAGGCCCAAGGGCCTCGCGGGCCTCTCTTTTTGTCGACTGGATGAGTGGAGGACTAGCGTTGAAAATGTCGGAAAAAAACAAAATGTTTTTTTCGGGAACGTATGAAAACTTCGTTTTTTTTCCGTTTTTATCGGATTTTTTCAGAAACAATCAATGTCACTGTCACTGTCACTCCTTGCCATCTGTTTCAATTGACTTTTCCTCGGTGACATCGCGTTCTCCTGGTATAAGTGAAAATTAGACCTAATTTACATTGGTATAGAGTTGAAAAAGTAAAGTGGAAAATTTCATTGTTTTTTTCGAAAAAATCAGGAAAAAAACGAGCTGTTTGGAAAGAAACGGGATTTAATCCGGAAATTTTCAACGCTATGGAGGACTCGAGATTTATTTTTTATTTTCTTTAATTTTTTTATTATTATTTTTGTATTAATTTTTACTTTTGTCGCAGTAATAGGGTTTGTGAGCTGGACTCTTGCAGCTCGGCCTTCGGCCTCGCGAGCTGTCACGCCTCAGAGGGACGCTTCGGGCCTTCGGCCTTCGCGGATTATCGAAACGAATCGTCGGGCCTGCGGCCCTCCGATTCGTTTTCATGTTACACTTTTTCAATGAGTAGCATAGGAGTTCTGGACTCAAGCAGCTC
>JALPQI010007369.1:0-47868 GCA_025490895.1 Thaumatotibia leucotreta
CGGTAAAACTAGAAAAACATTTTTTTTCGGGTAAGTACCTCCCCAACTGGTGAAGTGGGAATATTTTTTTTATTTGATGTAATCCTATAGTGTGGTAGTATCATTGAATATGTATTTTAAAAACAATAAGGGTCTTGAAAAAAGTTTTTTCTAAACTCAATATTCTCTTTCCACTTTCGGAGATAATCGCTCCAGAAGAAAAATGATTGTGTCCCCCACTTCTAACTTTTGATCCGTAGGTCCAAAAAATATGAAAAAAATCACGAATAGCGAGCTTATAGAGTACTTTAAAATAAAACTATTTTGAAAGTAATCAGCCCAGCCGTTTTTGAATAACTACAGAACCCTACACTGAGCATGGCCCGACATGCTCTTGGCCAGCTTTTTTTAACACATAATAGCCTTTTTAGTACAGATGGTGTACTTTTTAGGCTCTAGTGCGAGAAGCGGGTCATTTTACGAAAGGTCCAAAACTTTGGAGGGCCATCTGTACTAAAAAACGTCGTGCGAGACACGTGCGAAAACGAAATTCGAAACGAGTGGCGATGTTTTAAAACACGACCGATAGGGAGTTTCGAATATCGTGTTTTTCGCAATTGTGTCGTAATGTACTATTTTGATGACCTATAATATAAATTAAATTCAAGCTTTTCTATTAAGGCACAAGTTGGCCTTTGAACAACCTAATGCAGAGCCCTGCTAGAAAAAGTGTTCCGGTTCTAGAAATAACACACCTTTCACGTTAATAAATCTCATCCATTTAAAACAGTCGATATTATTATCACAATGATTCCGTGAAACTGAACATTTTGACGCCCGGAAGTCCGCCATCTTGCCACGCGACCGGATGTGACCATTTCGAGGTGGCGATTGTTTGTAGTCTTAAGAATTGATAGACATGAAATAATGTTAAGAAATAAGCCGCGAAATTTTATTTTTTAGAATGCCGCAGCAAAAATGGTAAAATACTACATTAGGACACAAGTGCGAAAAACAGGAAATCTGAAACGAGTGACGATGTTTTAAAACACGACCGAAGAGTGTTTTCAATCGACACGAGTTACGAATTTCCTTTTTGCACGTGTCTCGTACGACGTTTTTTTAGTACAGATGGCCCTCCGAAGTCTTGGACCTGACGTAAAAGGTGCTATTTCTCGCACTAGAGCCTAAAAAAGGCACCAACTGTACCAAAAATGGAATCCTTATAGAATCGTCATGTCTGCGATCATTTGACTTTGACTTTGACAACTTGCGGTTTTTTCGCTACTGCCTTCTCTTTTTACACGATTGTCTAAAAAAAGAATATTGTTATTCAGGGTTATCTACGTGAGTTTCTTCGTACCCTTAGAAATATTATGTAATTCTTCAACCAGGGATCGGGACCGGTTTTTTATAAAAACCTCGAAATAGTTTTCCTCGATATTTTAAAATGTTTCACACTTTCTACGTAGTACTCAACATTTTATACACGATGATTCTTAATCCGTGATCAGGAGTAGAAAAACATTAAAATTTAGCCAAAATTAAACTTATTCGGCGAGGTCTCAAGTTATTTCTTCACTGTTTAATTAATTAAAAGTGAAAACCTAATTAAAACAAATTACCACTTAATACATGGTCATCCTACACTATAAAGTTTAACTACGATACGTCAAGTGCCATCAGTATGGCGGGAAACGGGAATTTGACGGATCTTATGTCAATAAAGACTTCTATCTACTCATTATCTTATCAGTGCAACACTGATAACGACGAACATAATTGATAGGAGATTAATGTTAACGTGCATTACCTAAATTTGGTAAAATCTTGAGCAAGTAAAGTAATTTGTTTTCATACAGTACAATTTAATAATTAAATAAAAACAATAAAACTGCATACCTGACCAACTAAAACAAAAAACATTATTTTAAACATAATTTAACAAGTGTTCAAAATGTCCACCGTGTTGTTCTTGACACAGATCCGCTTGATTGTTCCTGTGATTGGATTGATTCACTCGAAATCTTCTTCAGCAAAGAATCTTAAGATTTGTTGATCCAGATCGTCAGGATGATGACAAGGTCGTCCGGGAGCTCGAGCATGTTGTAGCACTGTAAACTGTCCGAAGTCGCGAAGATTTTTGGTGCGTGCGATTTATTAAATTGTGTCCGGGGACCGGAATGTTTGGATGAAGTCCGTGAAATAACTGTTGGGTTCGCCTTGTGCTATTCGTTTGCATTGACAAACGCTGTATGTTTGAGTACGGAGGTGGTAAAGGCATGATTTTTGGTGAATAATTATAATTGTCTCATTAAATATCCGTGACTATGACTTTGTTTATTATGCGTTTGACAAAAGTGATTGACAATGTCATGGGCAAGGTTTACTCATAAATTGACAATTGCTAATAACTTTGTAAAGTGATTACAATACAACCTCATTCAATCCGATATGGTAGTAGTACAGTGACAAGGATTTTAGGATAAAATTTAATTCAAAATTAAAACATGATTAAAAAATTAATAAACTTGTTTTCAAGTAATTTCTACTTTAACGTAATCCCCATCAATTACTGAGTTAGAAAAAATGGTTCCTGATCACGGATTAAGAATCATCGTGTATAGGTAATCGTATTTTTTTATTAGTTACTCCATTAACAAAAAAATTATATACCGAAGAACGAAAAAGAACGGAATTCGAACAGTTCTTTTGTATGGAGAAAAACTGGTATCCGATTTCCGGCTCCAACCGATTTTGATTGAGGAGGAGACGTCACGTTGAAAACAATATGGCGACCTAAATACTCAGATTTGAAGGACACAAAAAGAAAGATGGTAGGTGCCTATCGTAGTGCTTTGAACATCGAATATTAATATATTATTCTTTTTATTTCTTATGTTTCCTGTACTATTCCCACAATGTCCATTTACCATTGAAAAAATCAACTGCGAAAGACTGGTGTAATTGGAAGCACGCTGGACCGACAATCCAGAGGAAGCGGGTTCGAATCCCGTGACAACCAGTTACCATTACTCGTTTAATAAGTGTAATTTGAATAAGTTATAAAAATATGTGTAGGTAATTAATTATTATAATTAAAATGTCTGTAATTTCTGAAATTTTTATAATTGATAAAATACATGTGTATTTGTTTTTTCTGTCAACCATACTTTGCCACCAATACCGCACGTTGACAACGATCACTTTATTATTATTAACCTTTTGGACGCCAACGACCGATATATAGGCACTGCAGGTTCAACACCAAAGACTGATATATAAATCTTGGACCACAGAGCAATATAGACCTACACGCATGTGCGTTAAATTCAATTTAAGTTTCGACATTTTGTTGACGTGGCGACTGGGTGACAGCTTTAGTATTTGACATGGCGTCAAAAAGGTTAATTATTGTAACTAAAAGTTTGTTCGCTTTTAAACGGGAGTTATATTTTTAATTTTAAAATTTTGTTATTGATTGTATCCATTATAAAGGGACAGGAAGCCGCAAGAAGGGCTTGAGTTGCTGTTAAACACAATATATTAGATTTATTGGTTTTAACACGTTCCATGTGCAGCTAAAATCGATAGTGTCACCTCTCACGTGCAAATTCTCGCACAAAATTTCAAGCATAACCAGCTTATGCTATTCTCTTATTCATATATTCGACGCTGCGTTCATCAACGAGCTCGACGACGAGACAGCCTTCACTTGGACGTCGGGCGCAGCGCTGCGAAAAACGGTATTCACTAACGTAGAACAGCTCGTCGTCGAAATGTAGGCGGTAACTCTCGACGCAGTGTAGTTCCAGCTCACGCCGCATTCGTCGCCGAGCGCTAGTGTCGTTTAAATTGCATTAATGAATATGTACCATTTTTAAGCTCGACGCTACCGCAGCGCTGACACAGCGGTGATAGCAAGGCGGTTTTCTTAGTGAATAACACTGCTGGCAAGAGTATTAAAAGTCCGCCAATACCTAATTTTACTAAACTGTCACTTTTTACAGATGATACGTGCGGGTAAGTTAACGTAGCTTAGCTCGTACGTGCAGATTTCAAATTATATTTAAATAAGGTCGTGCATCATATATAAGGTCCTAATTTATTAGATGCAGATATTTTTACAGCTGATAGTACTCGGTCTCTGGAGTATATTAAACCGTGAAACATTATAACTTTTACGATGTTTTTTTGGAGAAAACGGAAAAACAAATTTGCTACGTAAAGACACCCTGTTTATGTGAGTATTAAATGAAAACTCTTTGAATAGATTCTCGTACCTCTTTTACGCACAGATAAAATATAGGGAAGATTCCGTGTATTAAGACATACCTGAACAAACTATTGTCATCCTTTACCATCTCAAGATGTATTCCATAAGGAAAAAGAGACAAATAAGGTAGCTCTCCTTGGTCGTGAATTATATCAATGACTCCATTTTCTTGATAAATGCTACCAACCTGACTAGTTAAAATGTCATTACTATTAGTGTTGTCCAGTCTTCATCGTATGCTTTTATCGGCAATAATAATATTTTTACCAAATTAGGTAGCGAATACAGTAGGAATAAACCTTATTTCTTACTCAGAATCACGATCTTCTGCGATCCTTGATATGTCATGATTTCTAAATCTATTTTTTAGGATAAAAATAAAAACACAAAATTATTGAAATATTTTCTTTAATTAAAATGTCATAAGAAGTGTTCTGTCCATAAAGTTAGAATCCGCGCTAGCGCTTAATAGAGAAAGGAAGCGTGTGAAAGGGAAGCCACCAGTCATATAACTTTTACACGAGTGCAAAAGAGATAGAAAACAATCTCAAAAGCGTACCCACTTTTGAAGTGACATATCAGCCGTATCAGCCTTCTCGACGGAGACTGTTATTTAAAAGTGATTTTATATTTAATTCTAGTAAGAACTCAATTTAGACAAATAATTAAACCGATATGGTATCGTGTAGTGTAAAGGATTGCCCTATTACCCACCGAAGAAATGACGGCAAACACTTGTTTCGTAGGTAAATCTGATTTGCCGGTTGATTGTTTTCAAACGATATTTCGCGATTTAGTAGCATAAATCGTGTAAGTTATCACTTTCTAGCATTAATTGTTAGTTATCCTATCACTGTGCGCTAATAATTTGTCACAACAGTTAATATTAAAGGATATTTTGTGTAAAAATATAAATGGTCACGCTACGCTAGAGCTTGACTAAACGTTGAACTACCAATATCGATATTCGTTCGATAAACATACCTAATCAGTCTATTACATTACAATGCCGTCATATTCCCAGATTTTGAGTACGAATGTGTATTTAACAAACTTGAAGGACCTTACTACGTTTTGTGAGATTTTTTTGATACTATACGATTTTTATTATTTCTGTTAAATTTAAGGGATACGCCAGATGCTAAGTTCACACACGTTTGCAATTTGTAATTCGACACCCTCAATTCACATTGTCCTATAAAACTTATAGCAAAAAACGAAGATAAAAAATACCATGTTGTCGATAAAACAGTTAAATATCGATAGATAATTGCTCTGTTGTAATAGGCAACCCTATCCTGACCACACATAGACAAATTTACGCACACACTTGTGTTTCGTTTTTGGTTATGCTTTTAATCGTTGTCGATCATTCTTTGTCATCTTAGTTCTGTGGTTCTGTCTAAAACGTAGCGGTAAGGTCCCGCTAAGAAACACAATTATCTAGCCTCAAAGAAAAACTAACTAGAAGGTCATTTTATTTTTTTACATAATTTTACTAACTCGTACAAATCATTTAAACACGAAACTATAGGCGCTCTGAGAATTTAGACAAGTTTCTGGACCTGACGCCTCAGTGCTGCCGCCCTGGTGAACGGCATTTCAGAAAATCCTCATTATAACATGTTTTATGGAACTTATCATCCCTTAAAGCATACCTAACAATTTTCGTATGATGGCTTCTTTATAATTAATCAGTCGACACAAGTATCACATGAGTGTCATTATTAAACTAAACTTAATTTACTTTCTGGTTGACATGACATTGGATGATTACCAAATATGGTGGGTACTACGTCAGAATGTAATCACTTATGCGCGTACCCTTGCCTGAAACAACAGCTTAAAATGTGCGGAGCATATTTTTGAATACTTTTAGGGCACCAGTCATCTGCCTTTTTGATATTTTTGACCCATAATAGCCTTTGTTCAATGTCCTGTGGAAACCTGTTCGAAATTAAAAACATCGATTCATTTTCTGAGTTGGCTATCAATACATTTATCGATATCACGATCGGTCTCTTAAGTGCAACACTATGAGATACAAATATTTGAATCCCACTATTTATAATTACATTACGAATGCAAATACGAATGGTTAATTCACAAAACTACACACATGTATCCGGCAACAAATATTGAATAAGATTTTCAATTACTTTTACCTTAATAAGGTTCGAAATCTTAAAATTCAAGTCAAAACTAAATTACCGGTGAAACGTAATGTCTTTATTTTGTTCATTCAGGTAACCCTGGCGGTTTTTACACCCTGGAACCACACAAGTCATCACTTTTATCACATTCCGTGCACTTATCGAACAGAAATATATGTACATGAAAAGGTTTATTTTAATCACTTTTACTATTTGCGGTTTAGGTGCACTAGTATACCCAAACAAACATCGTTGACAGGCATTGCCGGCGTCACCCACAGATAATATAGACTCGGTCTATCAATTTATATGTCTATGCTTTTACGTACCACTTTACTGGAACTGGCCACTGCACGTCGATAAATTAAATACTTGATTGTCAATGCCATACTATTTTCTGTTGGATTGTGTCGTTTGATGACATGACAGACAGTGTTATTGTGACATGTGATAATACACATGATGATTTTTTTTACACGAAATTATAATTCATTTTTTTGTTAGGAAAATGAAATCCAAAAAGTTACATGAAAAGATTTCTTAATTTATATTTAAAGTTAATTATTTTAATGTAAAGTATCATGTGTTAAAATATCTGCAACTAATAAATTAGGACCTTATATATGCTGCATTTACGTATCATTAATAACTTCAAATGCATCACATGTGATGCATGCACAAGGAACGTGTTAAAGTATCGCTTCTTGTCCTCTTTATCCATTCTCAACTCTACAGCCCTGCATGTCCATCGGAAAAAGGCGTGGTGCTTTTACAAAATTGCCAAATGTCAGTTTTTTAGGAGTGCCTACGATAGCAGCGGTGACCTAGTGTTTTAGCTATAACGGTCATCGCCAAAAAGGCTTCTACATCATAATAGTATTTTATGCAACCCTTGTTTAAGAGATGTCAAAAAAGGTGAGTAACGTGGGTAACAATTTGAGGCGAAGCCGAAAATTGTTATAAAAGACGCCACGAGCATTCTTTGACTCAGTTAAACAATGTTGTTGGGGGACTTTGATGTTCAGCAGTGGACGTCTTTCGGCTGATATGATCATGATGATGATGATATTTTCTTCGGTTACTGCAATGGTAACTCATGACAAACTATAAATTTAAATATAAGAGCGCTGGAGGTGAGATTTTGACTGATAGTGAATCCCTCAAGGCATTAAGTCCGCCGTTTGTACTTTTTTGTCATATTGTGCAATAAGGTTTAAATAAATAAATAAAATATCGACGAGCATAGAAAGTATTGAATTTTAAATTCTCCTTACCGTTAATACAGCTTTGTTCTGTAATTAGCTTCCTCGTTAAACTTATTTAATGAAACAATTACCTACTTATGGAGTCTAAAGGAGCTTTACACTTATGAGGTTGAAGAAAATGGTCAAATTTGGATATAGAAAAAATCCGGCCAAGTGCGAGTCGGACTCGCGCGCAAAGGGTTCCGTACCATTATCAATTTATTATTAAAAAAATACAGTTAAATCAACCTACCTCAAAAACTATAGGAGATAATTTTATCAAACCAAAAATCGTTGATAGAGTTTATTAATGTACATAACATATATTTTTTTCAGAATTTTATATCGCGTAGTTTAAAAAATAGAGGGGGGGGACACATTTTTCAGACTTTGAGACCTGATATCTCGAAAACGATTTGCTTAAATAAAAATGTGACGTATAAACTTACATATCATTTTCAAAGACCTTTCTATTAATATCCCACACGCTTATGTACAACTAAAAAAAAAATTCTATCCCTCAGTTACATGTATGGAGGGCCCCCACCCCAATGGTTTTTTTTACAATTTAGTATCACATTCCTGTAGCGGTTCATACAACACATATCTTTACCAAATTTCGTTACTGTAGCATTTATAGTTTCCGAGTAAATTGGCTGTGACAGACGGACAGACGGACAGACGGACAGACGGACATGACGAATCTATAAGGGTTCCGTTTTTGCCATTTTGGCTACGGAACCCTAAAAATTAACGGTATATATAATACTTATGCCGCGGCCACGACATTGGTCTAAGGCGACCGCCTTAGCGGAAAACCATACGTGCTCCCTCTCGTACCCATATCGGCATCCCGCTCCAACTCACGGATTCGCTCGCCGCTGGTCGCCTTAGACCAATGTCGTGGCCGGGCCTTTATGCATGTAGTCATGACAAGAAATAGAATTAGGTACCAATCAACACTTCCAAATACACCTCAGAAAGAAAGAAATATATAATATTTATTTAGGACTCTAAACTAGAACATAAAATATCATTCATAAAACAAAACAAACAAAGAAAATAAACCTAACTATAGCGTCAATGAAAAGATATAAATAGGGCATCTTACACAAATCGACCTAGTCTCACCGTAAGCTCAGTTAAGGCTTGTGATGTGATTACCAGGCAACTATATAATTATGTATATAATAATAGATGGACACATATAGATATCCACGACCAGAGAACAAGTATTAAATTTATGATAAATAAATATTCAAAAAAATGCCCCCGCCGGGATTCAAATCCGGAACCTCTAGCTTCCTAGGATGGGTCACTACCAACTAGGTTATGGAGGCGGACTAAGATGTATTTAATTACTCTGTACACCCTTGGTATACTTAACCTCGTAAGGCCCAATGTCCTATTTTTAGGACAGCAAAATTTACTCATACCGGCCCATGAGGTCAATTTTTCAAAGAAATATGAATTTTATTTTGTAGGTTCCAAAATTAAAAATACAATGTCCTTTTTTTAGGACACTGGGCTGTTATTTAACTTAATTATAATATATATATTCAATATGGCCAGCCAGCTGATTACCTTTATAGAGTCAGGACAAAACGCATCAAAAACGACTCTGGTTTTCTATTGCCGATGTTCCCAGCTGCGACACCGTGATGTGAGATAAAAACATCTACAAGTGACTTTTTACGAATAGGGCTTGCAATCGCTTGTAACTAGCCCTAGCACAGGCCTTGGTATTTTTGGGCTGTTACCGCATATTATAAATAAAATAAATATTTTCGGACATCTTACACAAATCGACCTAGTCCCACGGTAAGCTCAGTTAAGGCTTGTGAAGTGGATACCAGGCGACGATAAATATAACAGATAAATACATATAGATACTTAAATACATAGACAGCCATGACCAAGGAACAAATATTTGTGATAAATAAATACACAAATAATGCCCTCGCCGGGTTTCGAACCCGGAACCTCCAGCTTCGTAGGCAGGGTCACTACTAACTTGGCTACGGAGGCTGACAAACGACTATGCCTAAATGCTGGTCGGAAGTACTACAAAGTGTAAGTTAAGTAACATTAAATAGTTTGATTTAAAAAATTTGTTGATCAAATAAATAAAAATAAATATTGAAAAAACGAAAGTTCGAAAACTTTAAATATACGGTCCATTTTAGTATCCGAATAATAAAATATGAGGATTTACTATTATATTCCATCATCTAGTCTAGCGATAAGGTGATACACTTTTTCCCATACAATTTAAACAATAGGGAAGATTTGAAGACTTCAACTAAAGAAATACTTGAATATAATTTCTAAGTATTAAGTAAGTTATACGCTAGGACAGTGTACAACTATCTTAACATTACCGATAATGCGAAGCAATAACAACTGTGTGAGGTAAGTCAGATGTTTCTAGCCTTTCCTCGCTTGAAATGTCCATAAAAATAACAGAATTTTCAGCCGTTTATTGCCCACTGCTGAGCATAGTCCTTCTCTTTCTGTACGCCATTGGTCCCGGTCCTGAGCTAACCTCATCCAAAAGTGACCCGCGTTATTTCGAATATCGTCCACCCATCGAGCGGACGGACGCCCTGTGGCCTATACCACAAAACTTTACAAGCGTAGAATTCTACAAAATTGTATAAATCCCCATACAAAAAGTTACCAATTTTGTAGAATTGTACGCTTGTAAAGTTTTGTGGTATAGGGGCCTGCGCTTCTCTCGTCTGAAAGCGTCCAATCCGTTAACATTTTGGCAGGCCATCACGCTGCCTGCATCATGCTGCTGCAAAACTAACAAATTACTTATATATTACTTTCAAATAATTTTAAGTATGGCTTCAAAACGGATATGTGAATTCTCGAAAAGGCAGTTTAATGATGGGTAAGTTCTGCAAATACGGGAAGTATTCTTGTAGTTTTATTAAACAATACTAAGCTGCTCAAAAGAATACCAGCGCCAGGCCATTTCGTGACTGCTACTTTAGTGTAATAAGCGTATCTATTTTTTTATTTATTTATTAAGCGTATCTAAGTGACTACATTTTTATTCGCTAATTGTTGTTTCAATAAACTTAAACTACCAAAAATGATGCTATTTTCCATGGCCTAGTTGCTAGTGACTCTGCCTATGAACCTGGAGGTTCCGTGATCGAATTCCGGTGAGGCCATTATTTGTGTATTTATTTATCACAAATATTTGTTCCGAGCCGCAGAAGAACTGGAAACACCAACGTCGCTCAAAAAATCGCTAAACTGAAGTGGCAGTGGGCTGGACATATATATGGCCCGCTAAACTACCGGTGGGGCAAGCGATTTCCTAGCGGCACGCATTAACTGGTCGACGCAGCGTAGGATGACTCCCAAAATTATGACCTGGGGATTCTACAAGGAAGCACAAGTCGTCCGCATACACGATCTCGGAGATCACAGCGTACGAGACTTTAGTGCGTGCCTTAAGCCTAGTATCTTTATTGAAAACGTTGCCGTCGGTGCGAAAGTGGTTGCGAATTTCTCTCGGTGTGTCCTGACTTTGCAAAACTTCACGGAAAGTATAGGGCGAAAAGTGTAGGTGCTAACTTAGTACGCACCCCTGTTTTACCCCACACCCACAGGCGACGAGGAAGAAGCTCATAACTCATCGGCACCTACAGCGACGCAGCATTCCATATCGTCGTGCAAGAGTCTCATGAGGCATTTAAATTTTTCTGTGCATCCTAACTTTGCTAACACCATCCACAGGGCTTCACAGGGAACACTGTCAAAGGCCTTCTCAAGGTCAACGAAGCACAAGGACAAATTTTGACCCTGTTCTCTGCTTTTCTCTTGCAGTTGACGTAATGAGAAAATTGTCTCGCAGGTTAGAAGTACTTTGGCAAAGACCTGGATATCTACTCAGATAGTGTTTCTTCTTGGAGGCGCGAAATTCTCCATTACTAATTTTATTAAACCTCACATTTGCAGTTTAATTATTTTTTAATTTTAAGTATTTTAGATTGTAAATTTATTCGTTTTAAGTTTAAGTTCAAAATTTATTGAACATATTGCGAAAGTACAAGTCAAATTATTTATTAACTAAATATTTTGATTTGTACTTTTCTCCAGTAGTCACACTACTTAATAATATATAAATTATAAATATTAGATGTCATATACCAAAGAAAAACGACCAAGATCACCTATGTCCGAGGTGGGGATCGAACCCACGTACTCAGCTTTCGCGGCTGATGCCTGTACCCCTCGGCCACTCGGTCTTAGCAACCACCGGTCAAATTTCTCGGGTATATGTATCCGTTGAGTTTATAATATGAAATGTTATTACGAAATAAGTATTCACTATATCGATGAATTAACTATCGGAAGGTCGCTAGACGTCATTGCCGCCGCAATTTCTGTCTGTTTATAAGGCCAGGCGCCGTTGGCCATATTATTTCTCATTTAAAAGTTTATATCGATATTACGTTTCCAGGTACGTCGATTCACCTCTGGAGTTGAAGTATATTGGCAGACTTCAGTTTGTCATGGATATGATAGGGTGCTGGCCACGAAAGCAATTTGGACACAGTCGTTTAAACGGCATCTTTTCAGCTTACAACCTTTTTCTCACAGTCTTTTGTAGCACTCTATGCATTTTGGGGGTAATCTACATTCAGAAGAACTGGACTGATATGACGTTTTTTGAGCTGGGACATCTTATTTTGTGTTCGTGTTTCGAATTCCTGTTTATCGTAAGTATAATTTTGCGTCTGGCTTATTTATGAATGACCTACTTATATCAGTAAAATTTCCGATTACTACAAATATCAGCTAACAAATCAGGTTTTGACAGAATCAATTTACTTACCATGATAATATTTTTATTAATAAAACTAAAACCATAACGTTTATTACAGATGCACAATACAAGTAAGTGCACACAATTATAAAATAGCAACTGAGAAAAAAACTAAATATTAAATAACAAACTATAACCTTATAACAAAACTAAATGAAATTATTAACTAAAAACTTATAAAATGTTCCTACAAAGTACACTTAAATAAAAATAAAAAAGGCTTAAATAATAAATTAAATATCTAAATATGGCCCCTTAGGCATTGTGCCGAAGATGCTGGCAGCATTCCCTCGCTGTAAAGCTATGCTAATGCGCTGCGATAGGAAGCTGCCAGCTCTCTGGTCACCGGTAGCTTCGACCATAGGCTTGGATAAATCCCTGACTAAAAGTCGAGCGCTCGGACCCTACGGTCCGAGGGTCTCGACACGAAAAGCCATGATAATTAAATTAATTATCAGATAACAAACACATGCAGATAGCTGGTATTTGCAGTAATAGGACATGTTCTCGTGAATACAGTTTCATGTCATGTCATTTAAATCAAAAAATACAAAATACAAAATTGTTTATTGATAACAATTGTTACATGTCATAAAATACATATTCATACAGTATAATTATAAATTCGTAAATTTTGGTCACAATTTAATTAATCCTTATACCAAAAGAATATCTTCTCAATACATTAGGAGGTAAATGCCCATATTCGCCACGCTGGGCAAGCGGATTGGCGATCGCAGTAATGTGTCTAATATGGTGACGCTGCTGCCCATCATCAACCTTTTATCAAATAGTGGTCTGTGACACTTCAACCAGGGACTGATGACCTGGTGAAGGTCGCAGGAGTCCGCTGGATGCGGGTGGCGCAGGACCGGTCATTGTGGCAATCGTTGGGAGAGGCCTATGTTCAGCAGTGGACGTCTTTCGGCTGATATGATGATATATGATGATCTTCTCAATTAACACTTGCATGAGAATTTCGTCGTGAAAATTTCTAGTAATTTTAAGGAAATTCTGAAAACGTTCTCCATTTGTGCAGTCTACAAAAAATGAGTTCTACCACTTTTAAACTCTATCCAGTTGTATCAAAGTCGAAAAGTGGGAGACCACATCTTTTATTTACTATACATTGCTATGTGTGGTGATGGCAGTTGGAGTTGGCCGTATGGTGACAGCAGTAAGAATTAATTTGTGACGACAACTCTTCCCGTGGATTTCGTACGAATCGACTAAGCGATTTGAAGTGTCATTGACCATTTCTTTATTGAAGATTGATGATGGGCAGCAGCATCATCATACTGAAGTGGATATACTATTACAATCGCCAACCCGCTTGTCCATTAGCGATTATTCCCCTCCTTCTGCGTCCAAACGCTTAATAGGAGAGGCTTTTGTCCAGCTGTGGACTGTTTATAGGCTGATGATTTGTCATATGTATGCTAATTCCAGCAAAGACTTATAATGGCCCGGACAACCAAATTCCAGGAGACTATAAAGGATTATATACATGAGTTTCATTTATTCTACTTTAAAGATCGATCGCTGTACGCTGCAAAGGTATCTTTTTTTCTGTATATCAAATAAATCGCTGGAAAATTGTTAAATTTAAATGAATTTCATCAGAATCAGCGCTGCTAGAGCCTAGCAGCGCTGATTTTACTACACGTCGGGCTTTGGTCGCGGGTACTGCACGATGAGGATCCTCTAAATGGATCGAAACTAGCAATGTACCGAGGAAATGTTTCATAAATTGCGAAACTTCTATAGAGAATGTCCTCGGCAATTTAAATTTTACAAGCTGCCTAATCATGCTAAAACCATTGTATATACATGATAATGGTAAAATATTTGAGGTATATTTTATGCTTTGTTTACTTAAATTGTAAAATATAATATTCTTCATAACACTTTTTTATTCTCATGAAAATTCTCGGAAATTTCCGAGTATATTCCCGCAATCTTGAAATTGTTCTGCAACTTGTACATTGCTAATCGAAACATCGTCCATTAAATACAAAAGCGACACAACTCAAAAACCGTGAAAAATTATTTTATTGCAAATACGACATTATAAACACTAATATTTTACGTGGCACAAAGACACCTGTCGATTTGACGTTAGAAAGTATCAAAATTATGCAGGTGCCCTTTTTGCACTAACACTCTTTCGAGACTAACTTCATTGCTAAACCGCCATTTTGTTAGTTGCGACTCGATCGTCGACCAAAACGCACGACATTTTTGTGAAAAAACGCCATAAAGCGAAAAAAGAAGCGATTACGTTAAGAAATATAAAAGCAAAAATGCCGTATTTGTAGATGTGGCCGTTTTGAGTAAAATAAATACGTAAATATTATGCTTCTTTATATAAAAAGGAGTCGCAAAACGGAATGTGGCAGTTTTAATTTTAAAATATTTTCTCAAATTGGATTTTTGATAAATCAAAACTGCCGTATTTGGATTTGCAACCTTCATGAATTAAAAATATATTCGAATGCATCAATCACAGGAGCCATATTTGTACATGCTGCTGTTTTGAATACAGTAAATGTGTATGGTTTAGATTTCTTTATAAACAAAGGAGCCGCAATATAATATATGGCAGTTAGGATTCTAAAATGTACACTTCAATAGTACGTTTTAAAAAACATTGTTGCGTTTACAACCGTTTTTAATTCAGTATAATATTAAAATCCATAAATGGGCCAGATTGAATAATTGTGTTTCTTTTGCATGAAATCTTAAAAAATACAATACATCTTATAAATACAGTAATTGTAAAACGTAGTACTTTGTAATGTGTTCGTTTAACTTAAAAGTATATTAGAGATTGTGTGGAAAAGATGACTGTGAATTTTTAAAGAAACAATAATGGCATAAACTTAGGATTATCAAGTATTTATCATAGGTACGTTCCTATATTTTATTTGCACAAAATACAAGTAAAACAAACATAGATCTAACCCCGTTGTATGTTTTAACGAATCTAAAAACTTATAAGTATTTATTTTTCCACTTTGGGCAATACCAGCATAGGGATGATGACTGCATTTAAAATAAATTATTACACATTATGCATGGCATTACCTATACATGAATAAATTATTACTAAAATATAGACTGCAGTCATTATTGTACAGTACTTTTATTTAATACAAGTGTAGTATACAAACGTGATGTCACTTTTGTGTATTTCATGTAAATCTTTCAAAAATCGAAAAAAGATGTTGATTTTACTTGACAGTCATCATGCCTATTGCTTCACTACATGGTAAAACCCAAGTACTAGCGCTAAACTGTCATAACGTCTAGAAAAAAAAATGTTACATTATTACTAATCATAAGTAGATTTTTAGGAAAGACTTATTATCTCTGCAATTAAATATTGAGAGATATACTTTTGTATCGGCAAAAATTAAGTTCTTGCATCAATTCTAAGTTTACTAGTTTTTAGTAATCCGTCAAAACATATCAACTCGGATCATTTAGTATGGGATAGAGTAATCACCCTACAAATACAATACACGTAGAAAAAACAAATAACTAAAAATGTACTTAACCGATTTTCATAATTTCGGGCTTTTAGGTGGGCTATTTTCGGTTAGTAGTAAAAAATAAGTGGTATCAAAGTAATTCCATTCTCAACAATATAACTTTGATCGTGTTGTATTTATTTTATATTTATAAACTAAACGTACCACATTTTTTTATAAAGCAGGTTGATTCTTGAAAAAAACCGATAATTATAACTGAATTTTAAATTAGTACGTCCGTTAAATTCATCAAAATACGTAACCAAAGTTCAAAATTAATCAAAGTAACCCCGGTTTACGGTACCTATACACATGTTCTGCCAATATGTAAGTAAAGAAATAGTAAGAAAAAGTTTTGCCTGGTTTAGTTTTGTTAAAAAACAGTATTTTCTATGTTTAATACATGATTTTATGATAGCTTTAAATTAAATAAATGCTTATTATTTTGGGTTTGTGGCCATTGATGGAAAAAAATATATCAGAGTTCATATAATTTTTTTGTGCAAAACGGACGTATACGCTCATAAAAGCTTGCACAGCACATATTACTTTCTAATAACCAAACACATCAAAAGAGGGTTAAAATGCCTACAAATCTATATATAACACATATAATATTAATGCTGTAAAAAAAAAATTGTGAACAAAAAACGAATACAAAATCTTTAAACAGCTCCCCTGTAAAAAGTAAATTTTTGACTTGTGTCGCTTTTGTATTTAATGGACGACATGTTGAGGTTGAGCAATTACTGACTTAAAATTAAGTGAGTAACCCGTTTGATAAATATTTAAATACATCAAAATCAGTAATGTTCAAATGAAAAATTCTTAAATTCTAAATATATTATGGCTTATCTACCTCGGTATTTTTTTCTTTTGGTCTTCTATTATCTCTGTAATTGATTTCCTAAGTCGCTGTCCACTGCCCAGGCTGGCTATATTCCTCGCTGATCGCTATAACAGTTTCCAACATATCGAAAACTAACGTTGTTTTTAAGGTCCACGAGCAAATACACATTATATCAGGAATATACACACTCTATGTCATGGTCCAAATAACATTCGGAGTATTACTGTTCATCTTCATGCCGTGGTACAACAATTACAACAGGGGGAGGTTCGGGGATCACCCAGGGAATTTCACTTTCGAGCATTCCCTGTACTATTATTTACCTGGTGCTGTGTACACTACCAAAAAAGGTACGTATTTAATACAGTCAGTAGAATAAAAAAAGTACACAAATCTAAAAACTTGCATTATTCCACGTATTGTGAAAGCACAAATTAAATTACTTATTAAGGGTCGGATAGATGTGGGAAATTTTACAGATTCTGTCAAATTTCCCCATTTCGCACACACGCGCACTTCACGCACACTACCTCATTTTACCGAGCGGGGTCATTGACCCTTGGTGATTTTTTTAATGAAAGCGGCCGAGTTTGTTATTTTATCACTACCTCTTTTGAAAAATTACACTTGTCAAAGTACTAGATGGTAAAAAGATAGAGAGGGATAGATTTTATAAGACTATCCTTGTCTTTTCGAGTCGTCTCAATGCAATGCAAAAGACAGATTTAATAGGAAGAAGGTAAAATGAGTGTTTTAAATCGACACGAGCTAGGAATTTCCTTTTCGCACGCGTATCATACGACGTTTTTCAGTACAGATGGCCCTCTGAAGTTTCTACCTGATAAGAAATGAGCCATTACTCGCACTAGTGAACATTTGTGAAAAATTGTACTAAAAATGGATTTTCAGTACAGATAATCAATTTGTTACAGTCATCATCAGATATATCTGAACGACCACGGCACTCAAAAATATCTGAGCATGCACACGAACGCCATTATAATAGCGGCCTGCTCAGATATTTATGAGCACCCTGGCCGCTCCGCTATATCAGATGGTGACCGTACAGCATCGTATTCTGATTAGGAAATAGTAAGAGAAAAAAAATCAGCATTAGAACAAAATAGCTTGGTTCGATACTCCGATAGTATGCCTGTTTGACCAACTGGTTGTAAGGCAAGCCATTAGTCCACTATAATAAAAAAAACTATTTTTCTGATCAGAACACGATACTGTTGAATATAGGCCCTAAGTATTCACTATCACCAGCTTTTCGTAGACATTCAACTTTCCCACTGCTGTGTGCGCCAAACGCACAAGAGTCCACAAACGATTGCAGTGCCAACGACGCACATTTGCGAGTCCATACTAATTTGACATTTACAAAGGTAAATATTCTAAATTTATTTATTTTTTCTTTTTGGAGATTATTAACAAGTTAAATATACCTGAACAATTGTTTGATGAGATTAATAAGTGTATAGATGTAATGCACAATCTCTTATTTTCGTATATTGAAGAAAAAACCCGATTCTATCTTCTCCACAACTCGCTTCAGTGCAATGGTGAAGTAGTTTCCGTGAAAAGCCAAATGAATGGAATTATGCATTACATTTGTATAATTATTAATGTGACTTACCAGCAGTTATTAGGTTTAAGGGAGGTTATTTTACTAAATTAAATTGCATTCATTATAAAAATAAAAACGCACATAGGTAAAACATTAAGGAATTTATTATATTATCTTAAATGGTAATCAGTAGTTTATTTCAAGAATTACAATTACAACTGTAAATTGAAGAATTACAATTACAAGAAAAAAGTAGATCTTAAAAAAATTATTACATTTACTAATTTAAATATTAGATGTCATATAGGTACTAAATAAAAAACAATATCGAAGTTTACCAACGCTAGAGGTGGAATTTGGAGAGTCGTCCTCAGTTTTGCGGCTGTTGCCTAAACCACTCGGCCACTCCAGTGGTTTAAGCTTCAGCCACGAAAGCTGAGGACGTTGGGTTCAAATTCCACCTATGGCGTTGGTAAGCTTCGGTATTTTTTTTGTGGTATATGGCATCAAATATTTAACTTTATATAGGTACATCGTAGTGTTACTACCTACTTAAAAAAATAACTTAAAAAATATTTTAAAAAATAATTTGAGTTGTTCCACAAAAATTGTAACCGTTATAATGGCGGGACCAGATCCTGAATTTGATCGATTCATATTGCATTATTTATAAGTACTGGATTAGTACTATTTGGTACCTTTTGTAAAAAAAGTACCTCTTTTCAAAAGTTATATTCAATCAGTCTGGTCCCGCCATTATAACCAAGGCCCGGATGACGGGAGCAAAAATTAACTTTTCAATAGTGCTTAATGAAATATCAACCTATTCTATCGACATCCTTTTGAATATTTTTTTTAATTTGAAATTTATAGGTTATACTTATTATGTTTCCCTAGTAGTTCCACTTCTTTTACAGATAACGAATAATAGCCGATTTTTTAAATTAAAACACCAACTTTTTTAGTCAACACATTTTGATATTTCTAGTGAATAATTTCGCCTTGAGAATGTAAAAGTAATCTTAACAAGTGCACTTTGAACTTTTAAACGATATTCAAGCTGGTTTTTAGTCTTTAATTTCGGTTTTGTAACTGTCCTATGGTACTAGGTATTATTGACATATTATTGTTTAACAATTTTAGATCGCAATGCCTCTGATTACGTACGGTTGCATAAATTACTATTGATCAATATATTTCTAATTTATAAAATATTGATATTGATGTCGATAGAATAGTCGATATTTAATTAAGCACTAGTGACAGGTGCATTTTTACTCCCGTCATCCGGGGTTTGATTATAACGTTATAATGGCGGAACCAGGTCCTGAATTCTGTCCATATTCTGTCGATTCATATTGCATTATTTAGTACTGAATTGATACTATTTGGTACCTTTTGTAAAAAAATAGTACCTCTTCCATTTCAAAGTTACATTTGAAATAGTCTGGTCACGCCATTATAACGTTATAATGGCGGACCCAGGTCCTGAATTTTGTCGGTTTATATTGCATTGTTTAGTACTGAATTGGTACTATTTGATACCTATTGTAAAAAAAATTAGTACCTCTTCCATTTCAAAATTATATTTCGAATAGTCTGGTCCCGACATCATAACGTTATAATGGCGGGAAATAGTCTGGTTCAAATGGTCTGGCGGAACCACACTATTTCAAATATAATTTTGAAATGGAAGAGGTACTAATTTTTTTACAAAGGTACCAAATAGTACTAATTCAGTACTAAATAATGCAATATGAATCGACAGAATATGGACAGAATTCAGGACCTGGTTCCGCCATTATAACGTTATAATGGCGGGACCAGATTATTGGAAATATAATTTTTGAAATGGAAGAGGTACTAATTTTTTACAACAGGTACCAAATAGTACTAATTCAGTACTAAACAATGCAATATGAATCGACAGAATTCAGGACTTGGTTCCGCTATTATAACGTTATAATGGCGGGACCAGACTATTTCAATTATAGCTTTGAAAAGAGGTAATTTTTTTTACAAAAGGTAACAAATAGTACCAATTCAGTACTAAATAATGCAATATGAATCGCCAGAATTCAGGACCTGGTTCCGCCATTATAACGTTATAAGGGCGGGACCAGACTGATTGAATATAACTTTGAAATTGAAGAGGTACAAAATATTATACAACTGGTACCAAATAGTACTAATTCACTACTAAATAATGCAATATGAATCGATCGAATTCAGAATCTGGTCCCGCCATTATAACGGTTACCAAAAATTACATTTAGTTTCGCACGAGGTATCATTGTTATTAATGTTATTATTCTGTTTATTTCATAGATTTCAATGTTATTATTATTATACAACGTACATTTATAAATATTACATTATGTTGTGGAAATAAAGTAATTTTCCATAACTAGCTACGGCGGCTTCGCATGGGCGGAATACTGCTACTAAATATACTATTGTTCATTAATTATGCAGACCCCCTATTGAATAATTATCTAATCTATCTGGTTTTGATAAAAACGTCGAAAGGGTTTCGCAGTAACCATAATAATAGCGGGACCAGATCCTGAATTCGATCAATTCATATTGCATTGGTTTACCTTTTGTGAAAAAATAGTACCTCTTCTATTTCTAAGTTATATTCAAAATTATCTGCCATTTTGAAAAGAGAGTACCTATCTTTGAAGTTTCTATTACCTTTCTTTGAAGTATACATATATGGACTCATTGCTGTTTTAGCTCTGCAAAGCAAATTAAGATTTGTTCTAAATTTTTTGAAGTCATGCTGCGTCTCCTATTTGAAAAGATCCATTTTAAAAATAAATTTCAAGTGCAATTGGTTGCAACCGTACTTGTGAATAAAAAAATAAAAAATAAAATGTAAATAAACACAGTTTTTATAGACGAACTTCATTACCATTGACAATGATAAAATTGCCACCAAGTGGATGCCGCAAACTAGGCGGGGACGAGGCAGGCCCAGGCGGAGATGGCAGGACGACCTGGACGCCTTCGCCAACAATTGGCCAGACTTGGCACCGAACCGGGAGCTGTGGAGATCTGAGGGAGAGACATTTGCCCAGCATTGGGACACGTCTAAAAAAAATCGATCCTGTTTCTGTTCAGCATCAAAAGCTTGTATAGACCCAAAAAAAAGTTTTCGTCTAGAAAAGCCGCAAATCGAGATTTAAAATCCCCATACAATTTGTATGAATGTTAAAATAGTACATTTCGACACAAGTGCGAAAAACATGAAATTCGAAACGAGTGGCGATGTTTTAAAACACGTCCGATAGGGAGTGTTTTAAATCGACACGAGTTACGAATTTCGTTTTTGCACGTGTCTCCTACGACGTTTTTTAGTACAGATCCGAAGTTTCCTTCTTCCGAAGTTTCGGACCTGACGTAAAATGATCCACTAAAATACACCATACACCAAAAAATACACCATCTGTACTAAAAAATATTTTTTCACGCTTAGTTTTTTTATGTTAATCGATTCCATTCGTATCCAGTACCAATAGTTTCTTAGGGGTCAACTTATAGCAATGTATAAAAAAGCCAAAATTTCAAGAAAACTGTTTTCATAGTTACATTTACTATGGAAAAAAAGTGAAAGTTTAATTACATCGTATGTCACGATAATTATACCTCCTATGCTAAATGAAAATAATACTGTGTGGAAACATTAGCTACATTCATTATCTCGATTTGTGGCTTTTCTAGCCGAAAAATTTTTTTTGGTCTCATACAAGCTTTTGATCCTGAACAGAAACAGGATCGATTGGCATCAAAAAAAGTTTTCACGACACTGTTCGTAAATGTGGTGATTGTTTGACTAAACACAGTACGGAAAGCTGCCTATAGACGTATGGCTGTCAAATTGTGACAGCTGTAGAGCTGTACATCTATGAACGTCACGAACAGTACAACAATGTTGCACGTAAACTAAAAGGTCATATCTAAACACGGATTTCATAGGTAGATACGACGTTTTGAAAATTTTTTCAGAGAAATTTTCTCGGACTGCTTTTTTAATTTTTGAGGCACAGGATCATGACGTTCAGCCACATAAAAATGTGACTAATTTTTAATAATTATAAAAAATGTGTTTTATTTCCTCACAGTTGTCGTGAAAAGCACAATGTTTAGCCTCGGCTAAAAGTGCAATAGATAAACTCGTACTATCGAAGGCCTCCCCAAGGGTCGGCCTTCAAACAAACTCGTTCATCTATTGCTTACTTACCAGCCTCTACAACAATGTACTATTGTTAAAAATGACAATTTTCTCGCAACCTGTATGATTTTCCCAAAATCAGTAAGCGCCAATTTTCACTAATTTAAAATCGAGGAAGGTCTTATAAGACCATTTTCGCATAGCTACTCTGGATCTGGTAGCTGCCCTCACTAACCCAAAAATAATTTCTACCCTCTCTATATACATATTACCTATATATAAAAAAATAATACTTATACTTGCAAATGAAAATATTAGGGGTTTATATACCTACCATTTGCGGGTTGTAACTCACATACTTTATTTTCTTTCTTGGTATAAACGACTTATTATTTCTTTTGCTCCCCACTTGAACAAAGCTGAAAACTTAGGAAAAAAAGTGTTAAAAATCATAAGAAATTAGATTTCACTCAAGAAAGACAAACCGACCTAACGAAATAATGGTAAAGGGTCATTCCAGGTGAAATCAACAAATCGAGTGTGTTGCATGGTTTCTGATTTGAATGAAAATAAAACCGGCCAAGCGCGAGTCGGACTCGCGCGCAAAGGGTTCCGTACCATTATCAATTTATTATTTAAAAAATACAGTTAAATCAACCTACCTCAAAAACTATAGGAGATAATTGAATCAAACCAAAAATCGTTGACAGAGTTTATTAATGTGCATAACATATATTTTTTTTAGAATTTTATATCGCGTAGTTTAAAAAATAGAGGGGGGGACACATTTTTCAGACTTTGAGAGCTGATATCTCGAAAACGATTTGCTTAAATAAAAATGAGATTTATAAACATTCATATCATTTTCAAAGACCTTTCTATTAATACCCCACACGCTTATATACAACTAAAATTTTTTTTCTATCCCTCAGTTACATGTATGGAGGGCCCCCACCCCAATGGTTTTTTTTACAATTTAGTATCATAATCCTGTAGCGGTTCATACAACACATATTCTTACCAAATTTCGTTACTGTAGCATTTATAGTTTCCGAGTAAATCGGCTGTGACAGACGGACAGACGGACAGACGGACATGACGAATCTATAAGGGTTCCGTTTTTGCCATTTTGGCTACGGAACCCTAAAAAATGGAGGATATACTTCATGGTGGCAGAAGTGCTGAACCACCACCAGTTTTCTTTTTTATCTTTTAGGTTCCAAGTTTTGCCCTTGCAAAATTCAGAGTGGGGTCAAATTTCTAATTGTGGAAAAACAGACATAACTTTTTTTTATATAAAAGGTAACGAAATACATAATTATTACTTTGTCATTATATTTTCAATTGGTTCTTGAGCCAACCCTGGTGCATATCAAATATAATTTTATTCTTAAAAAATAAAGTACTTGCCGTGTTCATCTTGTAAAATAAATATAAATGTGTTAGAGCAACTACTTGTAATAGAAAAATATAAATGAAAATTGAGACGTTCGAAAATGCTCATGTTTGACTCTAAAAAAATCAATGTGGAAGATAAAATATTTTCTTTATTTTAATCATAAATTATAGATGAGATCTTCTTTAATTAGATTTGGAAAAAAAAATGGTTATTTTGCCTATTTTCCGAAATACGATTTTTTAAATTGCTCACCTAGAGAATTTTTTCTCTTGTTATATTTACGCAGATTAAAATATAAATATGACCTTAATCTTTTAAATGCCTATGAATTCAATGAGAAAACATTGAATTAAATCCAGACAATTGAAATTGACTGTATACACCATGCCCGTTAATGAACCCAAAAAAAGGACCCCGGGCCTAAAGTATGGAAAATGTGGTTTCAGTCAAATCTTCTGAAATTTTGATATGTTATAGATTTCAGTGCCCTGAACAAAAAACTCTATGGGTGCTACCACGGTTTCCGGGTCCCTTTCCATGTTCTGCTCGATTTTGTACCAGATAACAAAGTAGTACTTAGTTCTACTTCGGGTCTATTTATTTAAACAATTGACATTAGTTTGAAACTTTTTTGTGATTCTGAAACCACATTTTCCATACTTTAGGCCCGGGGTCCTTTAACCACGTATTTCTAACTGCATTTAGAAAATATAATGACAAAGTAATAATTAATTCGTTACCTCTTATAGAAAAAAAGTTAGGTCTGATTTTGTACAAGCAGGAATTTGACCCCACTCTTAACTTTGAATGGGCAACTTGGAAATTAAAAGATAAAAAAGAAAACTGGTGGTGGTTCAGCACTTCTGCTACTATGAAGTATATCCTCAATTTTTTCAGAAACCTTCTCCTGTTCCTCGCTATGGTGAGGGGAAAATTTTTGTGTTACACACGAGTGCAAATGTATTTTACTTCTCGTAAGTTAAAACACTTGCTACGCTCAGGTTTCTGTTTTAAAACCACTCGCTTCGCTCGTGGTTCAACTATGGAATCCTTTCGCTTGCTCGTGTTTCAATTTCATGCTCGCGGGTAAAATACAACTTTACACCCTTGTACAACAAATAACTATTTCTTTATAGAAGATTGATGATGAGCAGCAGCAGCACAGCATCGTCAGTGGACAAATTACTGCGATCGCCAACCCTTTTGCCCAGCGTGGCGATTTACCTCCTAATGTCCAATACGCATAGTTAATAGGATCACCTTGTATCTTATTCTATCAATTTATCGGCCTGATTAATATGTACAATCAACAACACACCTGTGAACACAGGCAAAGTGCCAAAATTATGTAAACAGAACCTTATTGCCTGGACATAAAGGTGTGTATACATATTTCTGGCACTTTGTCTGTATTCACAGCTGTGTTGTCGATTATACACTATACCAAGTTGCAAATTTCTAATTCTAACGGTCACTCAGTTATGCTGCGGACAGACAGACAGATAGGCAGACAGACAGACAGACGGACGTAGCGAAACTATAAGGGTTCTTAGTTTACTACGGAATCCTAAAATCTCGTGTCGATTTAAAACACTCTTTCAGTCGTGTTTTATTTTATCGCCAACCTTTACTTTTTTCACGCTTGTATCGTAATGTCATCATCATCATCCATCATCATCATCATCATCCATCATCATCATCATATCAGCCGAAAGACGTCCACTGCTGAACATAGGCCTCTCCCAAAGATTGCCACAATGACCGATCCTACGTCACTCTCATCCGGCGGACCCTGGGACAAGAAAACATTTTTTTTGTCTAGCGGTTAATTCCGAAAACGTTAACTTACAAAAAAAACCGGCAAAGTGCGAGTCGGACTCGCTCGCGAAGGGTTCCGTATCAATATCAATTTATCGTTAAAATAATACAGTTAAATCAACCTATCTTAAAAACTATAAGAGATCTTTGATAGAGTTTATTAATATGCAACATAATTTGTTTTTAGAATTTAATGCACGTAGTTTAAGAAATAGAGGGGGGCACATTTTTCAGAATTTGAGAGCTGATATCTCGAAAATGGTTCGCTTAAATTAAAGTGTGATGTATAACCTTTATATCATTTTCAAAGATCTTTCTATTGATATCCCACACGCTTGTATACATCTAAAAAAAAATCTATCGGTCAGTTACATGTATGGAGGGCCCCAACCACAATTATTTTTTTTACAATTTAGTATCATAATTCTGTAGCGGTTAATACAACATGTATTCTTATCAAATTTAATTACTGTAGCATTTATAGTTTCTGAGTAAATCGGCTGTGGCAGACGGACAGACGGACATGACGAATCTATAAAGGTTCCGTTTTGCCATTTTGGTTACGGAGCCCTAAGAAAAACTCTCTTTTGTAACCCGAATTTTTTTATAGACCTATTCAACAATACCAACCATACTATAAGATTACCACAAAATATTTTTTAATAAATTTTATTCTACCTCTTTTTCGGTGTGACTTATATGTAGGTATACGTGTACCAAATTGCAAATTTCTTTTACTAACGGCCTATGAGCTATGCTGCGGACAGACAGACGGACATGGCGAAACTATAAGGGTTCCTCGTTTACCACGGAACCCTAAAAAGGTTGGAATTAATTTTGGGTCTATATCGGTTGGCATATTTTTTTTATTTCGAAAAATTTGTCGCATACCAACTTTACGCCGAAAAATGAATGGCCTAAACATTGTTGCACATATTTTTGTTTTTCCGAAATTGTTGATCCTAACTTGGTTGTTCCTAAATATCGTTTGTCCTAATGATTTTCGTGTCTAATGTGTATGTATCAATTAATAATTGTGCATAATTGTGATGATCCTACTACTTAATGTACTAAAACTAACTACCTTTAAAAAAATATTTAAATATTTATTTAGGAGTAGAGGAGGTACAGATTAATTATTTTCTAATACAGGGGGCTTCGCCTCCGAGCCCCCCTTGTGGGGCGCTTCGCTCTCCCGTCGCCCCTTTTTCGGGTTTACAAGAAGGAGGATGGGTAAACTTACTTAAGTATTCTATAGACTACGCCTTTCACTCCGCCCTATCCTAGAAACCTAACCATTCTAAGTCGGTTTTACCCTGGCTTATTCATCATCATCATCATCATCATCATATCAGCCGAAAGACGTCCACTGCTGAACATAGGCCTCCCCCAATGATTGGCTTATTACTTGAACATTATTTTAAACCATTCACCATATTGTGAATATGCTTTTTTCAATGAAATTTCGGACGTAACATTTCGGACATTTTTTGTACACTTGTATGACGGTGAACACTGTCACCGGCGTCGAAAGTGTTAAGGGATAAATATTAAAAAAAAGCTGAAATCGATTTGTCTTATTTTTTAATCAGCAATTGGAATACGACGTATCAAGTCGCTATCTTTCAAATTACACTATTTCCATACAAACTTTCAACTACTTTTTAACCACTTCAGGGTTTAAATTTTATAAAATGGTTTATTTTGTATACAAATGATTATATAAGTAACCTTCTGTAAAAATGCCATCTTTCTAGCCCTAGTAAGGCCATAGTCGGATTTTCATAGTAAGTCAGCCTTTAAATCAACCAGACTCTAGTATTTTTTTGTGAGTACCTCTTATGGTGAAGAATATTTCTGCTGAGTATCAACGTCCTATCGGTGACAGTTTTTGACTTATGATTTTTTTTAGTTTTTTCTTTAATGTGTTGTATCTCAGGATGTATAAAAGCGAATTGCTTCAAATTTTGAAATAATGTTCTTTATTTAGATATGCATCGAATTTAAAAAAATTAATATCGATTGTCGTATAAAAAAAAGAAAAAAAAAGACCAAAAAATTTTTCATATTTTTTTTTGTGTACCTATGAAGTAGTGACACCTCTATTTTCTTTTTCTAATTATAGACCATACATTGGCCTACTAGTTGCCTAAGTATCAAAATTTTCCAAGCGGTACTTCTTACCAAAAATCGGCAATATGTGTGGTCAAGTTCTGCATTCAATCGGTGTTTTTCAATGTAGTATACAAACTCTTCATTTATATTTGAGTTTTCTTATCAGGTTATTTTATTTAAGAGTAAATGCTAATGACAACTTAATGTCATCATGATGCAAGCTGTTTATTTCATTATTAATCGACCGTTTATTATTTTAACTAGCGTAATTCGATATTATTTATGAGATATTCATTAAAAATAATATATTTCTTGAATATATTACTATATACGCTAGTTGAAATAGTAAACGGCCGATTAATAATGAAATAAACAGCTTGCATCATGATGACATTAAGTTGTCATTAGCATTTACTCTTAAATAAGATAACCTGATAAGAAAACTCAAATATAAATGAAGAATTTGTATACTACATTGAAAAACACCGATTGAATGCAGAACTTGACCACACATATTGCCGATTTTTGGTAAGAAGTACCGCTTGGAAAATTTTGATACTTAGGCAACTAGTAGGCCAATGTATGGTCTATAATTAGAAAAAGAAAATAGAGGTGTCACTACTTCATAGGTACACAAAAAAAAATATGAACAATTTTTTGGTCTTTTTTTTCTTTTTTTTTATACGACAATCGATATTAATTTTTTTAAATTCGATGCATATCTAAATAAAGAACATTATTTCAAAATTTGAAGCAATTCGCTTTTATACATCCTGAGATACAACACATTAAAGAAAAAACTAAAAAAAATCATAAGTCAAAAACTGTCACCGATAGGACGTTGATACTCAGCAGAAATATTCTTCACCATAAGAGGTACTCACAAAAAAATACTAGAGTCTGGTTGATTTAAAGGCTGGCTTACTATGAAAATCCGACTATGGCCTTTACACTAAATGTATAGTCTACCTTAGTCTCCTTAAACAAAATCTACACCCCTACTTAACCCTCTCAAACATGAAATGTCCCTACACTCTGATATACCTATTATTGCGTTTTTCGTAGTTTACTTAGTAAACCTCCTACAATGTTTTAGGTCTCCAATTGTAGCTTTGCATCCCCTTGTTATAAAATACTTTTATAGGGATTATCATAGCTATAAGCATTCTAATCCCCTTTTAACTTTTAAGACATGATTAAATTACATTTCTTGTACCCTTGTAAAATACCTTATTAATACTAAAGTTTCAAGTTTCTAAATTAAAATAAATTTGGATCCCACCTTTGCACTCTTATCTTACCAGACAAAAATAGCTTATACACGAAGTTTGACATTGTCATTCAAATGAACAATAAGTTGAGTCTCTAATTGTTTACATTTATTTTTGCCAATGTATAAAATACGCAATAAAACCTCGAATTTACAAGAATATGTTTGTAATTTACCATTTTTGGAGTTACCTACGTCACATAAACGTGTACGAGTATTTGCTCGTGCTATGATCAAAACATCATCATCATCAGCCTATGATAGTCCACTGCTGGACGTAGGTCTGTCCTATTAACTATACGTATAGACGCATTTAGGATACACCAATACTGACATACGAGGTTGCTAAGAGGAGTGACAATTTTGGCTATCAGAAGACGATTTACTTGTATGCTAGCAGATATACGATACAAAAGTGAAAAAATTATATCCAGCTGCGGCCATAAATTTATGCATACCTAATATTCAAATCGTATAATAACAAGAATATAGAAAATACAAATAAATAACTAGGAATGTATTGCAACTTACAGGGAAAACACGGCCAAAATAACTAGTAGGTAGGTTTTTGTGTCCGTATTGATAGTCCTGTCGTGCCACTCAGCGAATCCTTCAGTATTTAAGTATGAGTAAAGCGTTTGTGCCATTTCTGGAAAGAGAATATAAGTATAATATATAAATCATACTAGTTTCAAACCAAAAACCAATAAGTTACGTTTCCGAACTTATTTATGTGCAGTTCAGCTCATTTTTGGTTCTCGTGCCGTCCGCAGTTTCTATAATACGGCTACTGATCATAAAGCTCAGCTTTAAAGTTTATGTAGGTACTTTGTAGTTCGCGAGGATTTGGTTTTTACTGTTATACTGTAGGTATAACTTATTTGAATAAATAAAAAATAATAAAATAATTTACTTTCAATATTAAATGTACTGAGAAGATGCGGTACATACTTTCTTATCAAGTCATACGGCCGTAGAAATCGCGGTGGCGATGAGCACAGATTTTATTCCACAAATCAACCATTAATTAAAGACTCGTATCACTTTGAATATGCATAGTATACCTATTATTATAATTATATAACAAACATATTATATCTTTCTTATTATTATTACAGCTAAATTGACATCCTGATCGTTTTGACTTCGAGCCGTCACCGTTTTTCAAATGACGTATTTTGTTGCCAGAGTATAGAAAATAAACTCCATTACACCAAATCGTATCCGTAAACTTTTTTCTTTTTCAATAGTTTTTGCGAATGTAACTTATACGTGTTCGGTAGTATTGAGTTTTATTTTGAATCAGTTGTTATAGTTTTCTTGTGTTCCGTCTTAAAAATAACAAGAAACTTAAATAAACGATGGGGTTCGAAAGAATTTCTTCGTTCTGATTTTCCCTACTTATTTAAAGACACTTTGAGTACTGGCATCCCTTGACGTATATGTATATGATTTTATGTCATTTTCAATGTCAAAAGGAGCTGTCAACGGGAGCGATTTGGCGTGCGTCCGACCTCGAGGAGGCGCTCGCGCCATCTGAGTCAAAAGAGAATTTTGACTCGTGTGGCCATTTGTATGGAGAATATACGTAATTTTAAATTAAGGATTAAAATTCTCCGTTGTCTTTATGAGGAAAAATATGAATATGCCCTGATGCACTAATTCAGTTATCTGGCTTTTAAATTAACATGAATATTTGATGTCCGTAAAAGAAAAATATGCATTGCGTCGCGTTCGAAAAATATGCGATTTTTTCATTTTTCGGTACGTTTAGAGCCGATTTCTAGGAAATCCATGTAAATATAAAATATAATATCAATTGGAGCCTCTGCACGGGTTCTTTCTGAATACGCTCATGTAAGAAATATGTTTGTAGAGTTATATTTACTTAACAAATTCTTTGTTCGAAAATAGGTCTAAAACGACAAAATCGGGAATCCGACCCTTAACTAAATATTTTGATTTGTACTTTTTATTTCACCAGTAGTCACACTACTTAATAATGTATAAATTATAAATATTAGATGTCATATACCAAAGAAAAACGACCAAGATCACCAAATGTCCGAGGTGGGGATCGAACCCACGTACTCAGCTTTCGCGGCTGATGCCTGTACCCCTCGGCCACTTGGTCGTGGCCGATTGGAGTCGGTTGGGGAGTGGCCGAGGGTTACAGGCATCTGAGTACGTGGGTTCGATCTCCACCTCGGACGTTAGGTGATCTTGGTCGTTTTTCTTTGGTATATGACATCTAATATTTATAATTTTCATTATTCCATTATCACGCACTTTTAGAACATATTCTTGGTTTTATTACTTACGAACTTCAAATCTTAAACCTTGAGTTCACATACATTTTTATTCAAAATTATCGATGTTTATTAGTATTCACGTAAAAATATATCTGCGAAAGGGTTACACGATATGAGTCAAAGACATCAAAATGCTATGGAAAATCAGCTATTCGCTATCTTTTGCTTACATTTTCTTTTTAAGATTTTACTGAAGTTCGGTTTAGGTACATATTAGCAATGTAGCGAAGAAAAGTTTCCAAAATTGGGAATGTTCTTAGTTCTCATCGAAAGGTCTTGGTATCGTTTTTCGCACATTCATCGTCAAGAGCCAATTTCTGTGGTGCTTGATGAGTTGATAAAGTCACCAGTGTGGAACTCAAATGCCAAATGTCGCCATCATTGGCTGTTCAGAACATGCCGAAATAAACTCTAATCTGGACGAGAATGTGCTCAATGGTAACTCGCATGAGAATTTTTCATGAAAAGTACCAGCAATTTTAGACAATTTTTAGAATGTTCTACAACTTGTTAATTTCTAGTTACACATACTTATTTAATTGCTTATATTATTGTGTACACCAAATAACTTTTTAAAAAATACGACTAATTTATTTTAAATACCCTTGTATCTACAGAGTGTATTCCTGAGGATCATAACCTGTTTGCTCCATGAATTATAAATATTAAATATCATACCAAAAAAATAAATAATAGGGCTTGAAACCAAATCTTTCGTGGCTGATTCTTAAATTCCTCGGGCACTCAGTTTCAGGTCTGCTCCCGCGAACACCGAAAGTCGCAAATTTCGGGGAGTTTTCTCTGTCACTCTAATGACGCCTTTGTTAGAGTAACAGAGACAAATCCCCAAAATCGAACTACGGTGTTATTATCGAAATCCGTCGAAAAAACGGAGTGTATCAAAGTAACCTCAAGCCCGGTTGCAGGTCAGCACAACTCTGCCGAATTTTTCGGGGATAGCCTCTTTCTAAAGGACATGTTAGATTTTTGACCAATAATCACAGATGTCACTTATACCATTATTATTTATTTATTTAAGCCATTTTAATTTCCTTAATAAAATTTTACATTACATTAAAACATAAATATAGTTACACATTAAAGTATTAAGACATTCCATTAATTATTATTATATATATATATATATTTTTTATATTAAGGACCTCTTTTAAAGAGTAAAGGCCTCCTCCATTTCACTCCACTTTTTTCTGTTCTGGGCTATCTCTATCCAGTTGTCACCTGCATTTTTTTTCAGTTCGTCTGTCCATCTTTCTAGTGGGCGACCTGCTTTTCTTTTACCGGGGGGTCCAGCCCATGTAGTAACTCTCTTGGTCCATTTCTCGTTGCTCATTCTTGCCAGGTGGCCTGCCCACATCCATTTAAGCTTCTTACAATGCGATAGTGCGTCGATGACTTTTGTTTTTTTCCTAATTTCCGTGTGTCGTTGTTTATCTCTAAGCTTTAGATTCAAAATACTTCTCTCCATGGCTCTTTGGCATTTAATAATTTTTCCTGTTGTAATTGTGTTGAAAATTCAGGTTTGGCTTGCATATGAGAGGCAGGGCAAGACACACGAGTCTAGAATTTTTTTTTTTAGCCTTAAGGGTAGATTTGATTTTAAAATGTTTTTGTGTTTCCAGAAGGTATTCCACGTCTTTCCAATACGGCGCTCTAATTCATCACGGTGTCTAGATTTTGACATAGATATTTGTTTGCCTAGATATATATAATGTTCTACATATTCTAACTGCCGGTTTTCAACGAAAATAGGTCTGAAGGCTTTGTTGGACATGATTTTTGTTTTCTCTACGTTTAATTCCATTCCTATATTACGACTGACGCAGTTAAGTTCGTTTATCATATCTTCCAACTGTGATGCGGTTTCTGAGAACAAAACTAAGTCGTCTGCAAACCGAAGATTATTGAGGTACTTTCCTTTTATGTTTAAACCTTTTTTTGACCAATCCAGTTGTTTCATAATGTATTGTAAAACAGTGAAGAATAGTGTTGGTGATAAGGGGTCACCCTGCCTTACGCCCCTACATATGTCGATTTCGGCTCCTGTTTTGTCTAATTTTACTCGGCTGGTGCTCTTGCAATAGATATCTTTAATGAGCTCCACAGTTTCCGCTGGTATTTCACACTCTCCCAAAGCTTTCCATATACTTTCGTGAGAAATTGTATCGAAAGCCTTGGCATAGTCTATAAATGCCAAGTATAGTGGGTGCCTTTTTTCCTCATATTTTTCTATTATTTGTTCCACTACATGGATGTGGTCCATTATTGAGAATGATTTCCTGAAACTCGCCTGTTCTATTGGTTGTTTTTTTTTCAGTAATTCTAGAGATGCGACGTTCCAAGCATGAGGCGAATAACTTGTAAAGACATGGTTGTATACTTATTGGTCGGTAGTTTGCAATATTTCCTGGATCTCCTTTTTTGTATAATAGAATTATATCTGTTTTAGCCCATTCCCTAGGTATCTGCCTAGAGTCTAATATTTTATTAAAAAGTGTCATTAGGTAAGGTGCTAATAAATGCTTTCCGGCGATGATTATTTCATTAGCGATGTTATCGGGACCACAACTTTTCCCTTTCTTTAACGTTTTGATTTTGTGTAATATATCCGTAACTGTGAACCTTTGAAGTGGTGGCGTTGTAAGTGTGTGTAGAGCCGTTGTATTCTCTAAAATATCAGCTGTATATAGATCTGGATTGCTATTTCTATAAAGACGTTTGTAGAAATTCGTTGCTGTATCTATTATTTTTGACCTCGAGAATATTTCCTTATTCGACGATATATCCTTGACAGAAGAAATCCATTTTTTTGGTAAACTCAACTCCTTATATCCTCTTTTTAGGCTTCCTGTAGTGGTAAGGTGTTTCTCTATTATTCTTAGTGAATGGATTTCGTACTCTTTTCTAATTATTTTATGTATGTTTTTATAAAGGTTTCGTAGTTCTTGCTTTTCTTCGTTTGAACGTTGTTTTTTATGTTGTAACTCTAGTCTTCGCTTTAAAAGAAGCCTTGTATTTTCAGAAATAATACTAGCTTTGTTTGTGCTTTTTATAGAGCCTATAGATTCTGTGATACTTTTTTTCAGTGACGAATAATATAGCTCAACATCTTGACAAGTTGAAATGTTGCTGTTTTCCAGGTTATTTATTAAATTTTCCAGAAAAAGGTTTTACTCTTCTAATGTTTTTAGCATTGAATTTTTCTGTTTATATTTTGCTCTACTTTTCTTTGGATTTGTTAGCTGAAATGTGGCTCTTACAAGGCGATGATCGCTAGGGAAGTTAAACTTGTTTATAATTTCTATGTTGGTAAATTTTTCCTTTGTATTGGACATAAATAAAAAGCCAACTTGACTGTATCAAGTTGGCTTTTTATTTCTTTTGGCGATATCCAGGTCCACAAGTTTTTTGCTTTCTTTTTGAATATACTATTAATAACAGTAAGCTCATTTTGAAGAGCAAATTTGATTAACTTTTCGCCTCTGGCGTTTCGCTTACCATAGCAAAATGTTCCCAAGGCTCTATTTTCTTCTGGTTGTCTTTGACCAATGCGCGCGTTGAAATCGCCCATCACAATAATTTTTTTGTAGCATTTTCCTATGGCTCCTTGTAGCTGTTCGTAAAATTCATCACAATCATTCTCACATACAGTGCTGGTAGGCGCATATACTTGTACAATTGAAATATCTATACTTTCAAACTTTAAGTTCAATAAGCATACTCGTTCTGAGATTGCAATGAAGCTTTCCACATTATCTTTGAGCTCTTTTTTTAATAGAAATCCCACGCCATGCTGTCCTTTTGTTTCTCCATAGTAGCAAAATATATGGTCTTTATCTTCTAAAATTTTGTAGCCTGTTCTGCGTATCTCGGCGAGCCCGATTATGTCAAATTTAATTTTTGATATTGCTTCCTCGAACTCTAAAAGTCGTTCGTTAGATAGAAGAGATCGTGCATTGTAAGTACAGATGTAAAGGGGTTGGAGTGGAGAGTTGTGCTCCCTGGTTAAGTTTTGAATATTATTTGAATTTGTTCTTTGTAACATATTGTAGCTTTTCATTCAATGTAGGTTTTTGAATGGAGGGTGGTGGTTTTCTGCTCCCACGTTGACCAAACGGCTTGGGAGAGGCTTGGGAGCACTTATACCATAGATCAAACAAACGTATCTACTTAGCGTGTCAAATGAACTCAGTAAAATCTACTGAGTTGTCCGTCTTTAATCGCAGCTTGCAGCTTTCGGGCTCCTTAAGTAATATTCATTGCAACAACACAAAAAAATATGAATACTCAAGGGCCTGAGACATATTTAAAATCATAGGCAAGTAACAACTTCAGTACAAAATCTGACACGCTCGGCCGCCATACAAATGAATGAACTTGTTTCTTCTATCCAAATCTAATTCTATGTCTAATAACACCCCAAACCTTTTCTTTTATGTAATTTGTAAAACAAAATAAAGCCGTTTTTTTCTCAATTACATTAGGTTTATTTCAATAGCTCAAACTAAGTATGACGGGCAGGGCGAGGATAGGCAATTTTAGGAAATCTATTCTTTGGCAATGGGAATTTGACCATACTCTAAGGAACGGCAATTTTATTATGGCATGACTAGCAATGTAGCAATGTAGCGATGAGAAGTTTCATAAGTTGCGAACCTTCTATAGAGAATATTCTGGGCAATCAAATTTTTACAAGCAAGCTAATCGTGCCAAAACCGTTACATATAGGCGTAAAATATACTTTTCAAGGTAAATTTTACGCCTTATTTACTCAGTTATGAAATATATTGTTCTTTACAATATTTTATAAGTTCTCATGGAAACATTCTAATTGAAAACTTAGTCTTAAATTTTCATGAAAATTCTTAGAAATTTCCGAGTATATTCCCGCAATTTTGAGAATGGTCTGCAACATGTACATTGTTTGAAAAGATAATTCAGTAACATAGTTTAAATTGTTCTACAAAAGCTTGTGTTAAATATTCTCTTTTCTTTCAGGATATTGGATATTTTTTGTTCACAATATTTTTAAATCTACTGTAACCACAATCGGTTTAGGCGCTTTTGACCTCTTACTGATTTTAATAGTATTTCAAATTTGGGGGCATCTTAGGGTGTTGAAACACGATTTGGAAATTATTCCGTTGCCTGTAAAAAGCAAAAGCGGCATGTATTCGACAGAGGAGAATATTCTAATCCGAAAGCTGTTAAAGGAAATTGTAATGTATCACAACTTTATTATAAAGTAAGTACCTATAATTTGATTACAATTACTTTGTAGCCACTACTACAAAAGAGGCATGTGAAATTTTGAATATCTCCTACCTCTTTGCAGTCAACTGTATAGAGGAACCACGTGATTACATTTGTCACCACTCCAACTCTCACCGTGGTGTCCTAAAGAGTAGACTAAGGAATAATTGTCGCTGACCATTCGTTTAATTGAAGATTGATGATGAGGAGCAAAATCATCATAGTGGATACTAACTACTGCGATCGCCAAACCGCTCACCCAGCGTGGCGATTATCGGCATTAGGTACCTTCTAATG
Organism: Thaumatotibia leucotreta; assembly: GCA_025490895.1. NCBI lineage: Eukaryota > Metazoa > Arthropoda > Insecta > Lepidoptera > Tortricidae > Thaumatotibia > Thaumatotibia leucotreta. The sequence continues at coordinate 37,114 of JALPQI010007369.1, forward strand.
CTATCATCATCATCATCATCATCAGCCTATGATAGTCCACTGCTGGACGTAGGCCTCTCCTATTAACTATGCGTATAGACGCATTAGGAGGTAAATGCCCATAATCGCCACGCTGGGCAAGTGGATTGGCGATCGCAGTAATGTGTCCAATATGATGACGCTGCTGCCCATCAACAATCTTTTATTAAATAATGGTAAGTGGCACTTCAATCCCTCTAATGCTATACGCATAAGTATTACGAGAAGACTGAAATAGTTTTGAGATGTGTCTGATTTTATATAACACTAATTGAGATTAAAAGAGTATTAAGCCATAACGACCGATCTTTGTGGAACTCTCTGGGGGAGGCCTATGTCCAGCAGTGGACGTCAATTGGATGATGATGATGAAGCCATAATTTGTCGCATCATTATTATGAAGGTCTGAATGTTAGACATGCTTCTAAAATTTTCCACACATCATAAGCCTGACCTGGTCAGCATGGCCTGTGTTCATCACAGCTGAACACAGGCCTCTCGTGATACTTTTCCGTATGGACGCACTAAGTAGAAGGTGCCCAATGCTGATATCACCACGCTGATTGCCGGTGTTCGTGGTATTGTATCAACTATGATGATGTTGCTGTCCATCATTGACACACAAAACGCGAGCTATATTTGGGCATTTCTCCGAGCGTTTTAACCACCGTGACTTCGGTGGCAAGTGGCAACATCATTACCCGATTTCCGTGGGTATCTCATATTTTTTTTGGATATCTCATAAATATTTCGAATTTTTTGGTACATGTCAATTACGTTTATCTTCTTCTTCGTTTCGTTTTCGTTCTTGCATCTCTCACGGAATTCGTGAGTTATGGCTGCCACCGAAGTCAAGGCGGTTGAAACGCTCGAAGAAATGCCCATTTACGAGTATGGCAATCTTCATAAGGTCTGTCTTTTGAGCTACGTTTGTCAGACCGTGGTCTCGCTGGAGTACTTTTCGACTCCATCGGCCATCTGCTCTGCGTGCAATGTGGCGTATCTATTGCCACTTTAGGTTGCTGAACCGGAGAGCTATGCCAGTGATTTTAGTTTTCTACGGATCTCCACAGTTATCAGTTATGTAATGGTGTTTGTAAATGTTCCTTTAACATGCTTTCCTTGTAACAGATTCGTCGACAGATGCTCGGATACGTTCAGCGAATATTTGTTCCTGTTCTACCTGCTAATGCAGATTATCACCTGCATTCTACTGCTGGAAGTGACATCCTTCACTCCGGAGGCGTTGGCTAAATACGGGTTATTGACAATTGGGTTGCACCAGCAGTTGATACAAATATCGATATTCTTTGAAATGTTGAACACGAAGGTAGGTTTGTATGGCTTTGATCGTTTTAAAACGCTACAGCCCTCCGTGGCCCATCACTCACGCTCATGCTAAAACGACGTAAAATCGCTGAGTACTCGCTCAGAAAAGCGTTCTTCATATTAAAGGCGAATAATTTAAGTTCTGTTTCATTCACCAAGACACCTTAGTAAGATATGACGTGTTTCAGAGTGAAGAGCTAATAGACGCCGTATACGATGTACCCTGGGAATTTATGAACAAAAGCAACAGGATGACAGTTCTGATCATGCTGGCTAGAGTCCAGAGGCCGGTCAGTCTGAAGGCTGCCAAGGTTGTGCCAGTTGGCGTGAATACAATGTCTGCGGTAAGACAAAACATACATGAAAGTCCAGAGCCAATAAATATAATTAAACAGTTAAACTCACGTGTTTTCAGTCACTAGGCGTGACATGATTCGGAGAGCCTACAGTAGCAAACATAATAAAGACTTTTTATAAGAATTTAAAAGTACCTTGTTCTCATTGAGATTTTTCCATGAGAACCATTTATAAAAAAGTGTTATAAAGAATATTTTATTTTACAATTGAGTAAAAAGGCATAGAATGAACCTTAAAAAGCATATATATACAAAGTTTTTGGCATGATTAGATAGCTTGTAAAATGTAAATTGCCGGAAACATTCTGTATAGAAGTTTCACAACTTATAAAAATTTTCTTCGGTACATTGCTAGGAATAACATGTAAAAAAACTATGCCTAAACATGCTAACTAAATATGTACCAAGCAGTAATGATTAAATGTTTACCGAAACAATAGGACACAACATCAAAAAACATACATACAATTTTGTTTCAGGTTTTGAAGACAACATTCTCCTATTATATGATGCTGAAAGCTGTGGCTGGAAATCAATAACTAATAGATCAATTACTAATATTGCATATGTAGCAGTTTTTATTGAGTAAATTATCGCCGAAAGTCATTTTACCGATTTCTCTGCAACCTGCATATCGCAAAATTTAATTTCCCCGAAAATACAGTTGCCAAAAGTATCCTTCCCTTCTGCAGACATATTTTTCGCATATTTTAAAATAAATTGCTTAAGTACATACAATGCCACAAGGGTCAATCTTAGATATAAATATGTTAGATTAGTTAGATTTAATTTATGTATATATACATATAAATTGTATAGTTTTGAAAATAAAGAGATCGTAAAAAAATTTGCTACGAAAAGTTAAGTGAGAAGCAATTTTTCGCACGCTGTAAAGTTAGTACGTAACTAACTTTCAAAAATGAACTTTTGCGATTTGTTGGTTGGTATAAATTAATTTCTAAACAAGTAATAGTGTGTTGAGAATCTTAAAAAACTGTATCCATGCACGCTTCTATTTTATTTTATTTATTTATTTATTAAAGTTTCACGTTTCCTTTGTGCCACATCCAGCACATTAATAATTTGTAAACATTGTATTCAAATGCAATTTTATAAGTGGTATTGTGTCTTTATTTTCATACCAAATCCAAAGAACAAATACAGGATGATCCCAAATCAACTGTGAAAAACGTGTTTAGATTACTATCTAAACACGTTTTTCACAGTTGATTTGGGATCATCCTGTATTTGTTCCATAAGATTCCATAGGAAATCTTGATCAGAATTACTATTCTGATCAAGATTTCCTATGGAATCTTCTTCTTCGTCTTTGCTCATTCCCACATTAGGTGGGGTCGGCTTTCCTAATTATTTTTCTCCATGACAACCTATTTTTCCATTCTTTCTTTAATAAAACTTTCATGCTGGTCCACCACGTCGACGGGGGACGGCCTCTGCCTCTCTTCTTCTCTGGCAAGTTTAATGCCCTCTTTGCTACATAATCATCATCTCTGCGCATGACATGTCCATACCACCTCAGACGACTTTCGTTCATCTTTTCGAGGATAGGGGCTACTTTGAAGGTTCCACGTATGTGTTTATTTCTGACCTTGTCAAGCCTTGTAACCCCTCCCGACCATCGAACCATTTTCATCTCTGTCGTGTGTAGCTTCTGGACATCGCCCTCTCTTACTGGCCAACATTCCGAGCAATACAGCAGTGCCGGCCTGACGGCGGTTTTGTATACTTTGCCCTTGGTACGGACTGGCATTAGAGGATCGCAGAGTACTCGGGTCAAGAAGCGCCATTTCTGCCATCCGACATTTACCCTATGGGCTACGTCCGGTTCGACTGAACCGCTTTCTGCGATGACAGAACCAAGGTATTTAAATTGTGACACTTTGGGGACAGGAGTTTGGTCAGGATAGTGAATGGAGGCCGGCGGGGTTCTGTCGTTAAATCGGCATTCTAGGTGTTCTGTTTTTGATCTGCTCACTCTAAGTCCTGCTTTTTCCAAAGTATCCACCCATACGTGCAAAGCGGCTTCTGCGTTTTTGGCCGCGTCTGATATTAGAACGATATCATCCGCGTACAGAAGATTCCAGGGGAGTGGGGCTTGGATGTCTCTTGTGATCAACTCCATTACAAGGTTAAAGAGAAGAGGACTAAGGGCCAAGCCCTGGTGAACTCCGACGCCCACCTCAAATGCCTCGCTTAGACCTGCTGGGCTTTTGATTTTTGTACACACACGTTCGTACATGTCTTGGATAAGCCTGACGTATCCTTCTGGTAGATTCTGAGCTCTAAGAGCTTCCCAAACTAGTCTTCGAGGTACCCTATCAAAGGTTTTCTCCAAATGGATAAAAATAAAGTGCACGTTTTCTTTATTGAGGTGATATTTGTCGATCACAATCCTAAGCGCCTGGATTGCATCTGTTGTCGATTTTGAGGGAGTAAAACCAAACTGATTTGGGGACAGTGATACGAATGGTTGAATACGATGGTTTAGAACGCGTTCCCAAATTTTCAAGGTATGCGAAGTAAGTTTGATGCCTCGGTAGTTGCCGCACTCAGTGACGTCTCCTTTGTTTTTGAAGAATGGGACAAGATGACTCAGCCGCCATGATTTAGGTATTTCGTTGTTTACGAGTATCAGGTTGAAAAGGTTGAAAGATTTCCTAGATTTCCTATGGAATAAATAATAAAAATAAAATAAATAATAATAAATAAAATAAGGCCGCAGGGCAGCTTGTGGCGAGCTGTAGGGGAGTAACGACCCCGCGGACCCGAGTGCTCCCGAGAGTCGGTCAGGGTCCCCGCCTCCGGCGTGTCTTCGTCGATCGGAGTGGAACCCCAAGGGGACCCGTAGGACTCTCAGCTCTGGCTTGCCTTAACTGGCCGTCCAGAGAGGAGTCGTCAGAGCTATATGCTCCAGGGGTGGAAGTGTAAATTTGCATAAGTTGCGAGTTAGTGCAGAGGCTGTCAAGCCACTGCGCAGAAAGCGGTGTACACCTCTCTACACTCCTTAGCCGCTGCCACTGGCTGTCTCTTGTGACGGCATTTACGGGGGCCCATCTAGTCGGCGGCAAGTCACCGCCTGCCTCGATAGCAAAGAGAAATCATTGTTATGGCAGGTGTCGGGACCTCTTTTCTATAGTTCCATCTCTTATCCATCCAACCTTCATCACCATAACCCACTAGTCTTTTCCATATAATCCCCAATAGCCTCTATATGCCTGCTGGGACCGGTTCACGGATATCTATTTTTGTGCCCGTGAATGGGTTGCAGCAGGTGTAAAACACAGCAAATTTCTCCAAAGGGCCTCTACGTGTTGGATCTGTATTCCCGCGCAAGCCTATCAAAAGACCGGGATTTATAGGCCCGTGATCAAAGAGAGATACATATAATAAAATAATAAATATCTTGGGACATCTTACACAAATCAACCTAGTCCTAACCTAGTCTAGAGCTTACCGTGGTAAGCTCAATTAAGGCTTGTGATGTGGGTACCAGGCGACGATATATATAATAAATAGATACATATAGATACTTAAATACATAGACAACCATGACCAAGGAACAAATATTTGTGATAAATAAATACAGAAATAATGCCCTCGCCGGGATTCGAACCCGGAACCTCCAGCTTCGTAGGCAGGGTCACTACCAACTAGGCTACGGAGGCTGACAAATATTATTCGCAATTTCCATTGACGGCAGCCTTAAATAAATGTTTACAATTTTATTTGCAACCCTAAGTATCATATGTCCCTGTCTATTTGAAACGCGAAGATAGAGACGTCAACGGCGTACAACTTATGCTAATACGCGTATATGTTACTTTAATAGAACTCTCGATTAAACTTGAACTTGTTTTGCGTGTGTCCATTATCGTACGTCAAGGCACCTGACGGACAAGTCGACGGTACGTCATTTAAGTGATTGGATTTAAGGAGTCTCTTCGATGGAGACCCGCTATCATTTATTTAAAACTTTATTGCACAAAAGAAAAAAATATGTACAAAAGGCGGACTTAATGCTATGAAGCATTCTCTACCATACCAGTCAACCTTCGGTCTAAGCAGAGAACATGTAGGCGGTGCAAGAAACAGAACAAAGCGGGTAACAGAATTAGAAGTAACTTTTGAAATTTAATATTCTAATTACAAATGCTATACACACATAAGGGAATAAAATACATATTTAAATACATATACATAAGATATCGGATGAAACTTACGATTGAGACACTAAGAACTTGCCATTCTGCCAGCAAAGTATTTACCTAAGGATTTTTTAAATGAGAACCTACTGGGGCATTGTCTTATTTTAACTGGAAGACTGTTCCAAAGGCGAGCTACTAGAACAGAGAAGGAATTAGACATATAAGCAGTATGGTGTGACGAAATACACAAAGAGAGGTTGCCAGTAGAGCGAAGTTGACGGACACGAGAAACACCATAGTAGTTAAAGAAATTTTTCAGATATTCGGGAGATTGAGGATCATTGATGATAGAAAAAAGAGTGCAGAGCATGCGAATGTTGCGACGAATTCGTATAGGAAACCAACCAAGTTTGGAGCGGAAAGAGGAGATATGGTCATACTTGCGGAGACAGAAAATGAACCGAATGCAGTAAAATCATTCATCGTTCAATCATTCTATCATTCATCGGCCCATCTCAGTCCACTGCTGAACAAAAGCCTCTCCTATTAGGTACCTATGCGTAGAGACGCATGCAGGTAAATGCTCTTAATAACTACACAGGACAAGCGGGTTAGCGATCACAATTGTGTGACCACTATGACGCTGCTGCCCGTCATCAAAGTCAAAGTCAAATAATTCTTTATTCAAATTGGAATAGCAACAAACTCTTTTGAATCGTCTAGGTATTAAAACTACTTCCGGTTCGAACCTTACACCGCTGACCCAAGAAAAACCGGTAAGAAACTTGGCGGGAATTATTTTTTCATGCATTGCAAAAAAACATAACATTGATTTTAAATAAATTGAAATATAATAATAATAACAAGAGATGTAAAGTCTCTATAAAGTCAGAACATTTATAAGTAATAATTTATAGAGAAGTAAAGGTTTCTCTCCGAATAGGTATATAATAATATCATTATATAATGCACGTTTGGAGATGTACAAGGTCTCCAAAGTGAAAAGTAGAGCCCAAATCGCGGCGGCAACGAACAGGAGACAATCAGTAACCTGTTAGTTGCCACCGCCTTGCTGGCCCGCTAGATGACCTATACGTAGAGACGCAGGCAGGAGGTAAATGCTCTTAATAACTACGCTGGACAAGCGGGTTAGCGATCACAATAGTGTGACCACTATGACGCTGCTGCCCGTCATCAAGTCAAAGTCAAAGTCAAACTATTCTTTATTCAAGTAAGCTTATTAATAAGCATTTTCGAATCGTCTCGTCTGACATTATCAAGAATGAGAAAAAAATCTACTACTGGTTCAAACCCTACACCGTTCCTGAGGAGAACCAGTAAGAAACTCAGATGGACTTATTTTTACAAAATCAATCGTATCGTATTTTTTCAAAATCATCAATCTTCGATTTATAAATGATTAATGACACTTCAATCCCTTAGTGTCGACTAAGGGATTGAAGTGTCTTACGACACCCACGGGAAGAGTTGGGTGGTGACAAATGTTACTGCCGTCACCACACGGCTGTTTTAAACAAAATGGCCTAAATAGGCTTTTGATACGTATTATGGTGCATTCAGACCAAACGAGCATTCACTATTCTGTCCCCCGCTCTACGAAATCAACGAATCACGTAACACGTTTTGTGTAACGATCGAATTTCGTAGAGGGAGGGGATGGAATAGCGAATGCTCGCTTGGACTGAATGCACCTTTAACCCTTTCAGTTGGCGAGTCAACTCGTCTTCTGCGATGAGCTCTCAGATCCGGTACACGTTACTCGCTTTACTAAATTTGTCATTACATCCTGGTTTAGGGCAATCGACAGTACCGTGCAGTTGGGCACATTGCTCCTTGTATGCTTAGCACATCATTGGCGCGACAGTATCTCGCCGCGAGATAGTCTATCCGTCCCTCTTTTATTAATATAGCTAGCGAAGGACGGGAGATCTATCTCGCGGCGACATACTGTCGCACCAATCATGTGCTAAGCCTGCAGATGTACTCTTTGCCTTGAGTCTTCGCAGTTATTGCGATATTGCCAAGTGAATAAACTCATTAGGTGTCCTAAAAATATTCGTTACATACTTGTGTCTGAAATAGTTTCGTTTTGCACATACAACATGGAGAAAATCATTGATCATTTTGACAATATTAGGTAGTGAGTTATCTCGTCTACTGGCTCCGAAGAGCGTTTTACCTAGCCGAGTTAAGTCGTCTTTCGGACGTAAGAAGATGATTTCTGCTAACGAGCTAACTTACCTACTTTATTTTACTAACGATTAATGGACAAGCCCCAGGACAAAGGAGCATGGTCGCGTTTTATAAAGTTACATTTTACAATTTCGCTGTTTGCCTCTCTAACGCACGCATACATTGGCTAGAAAGAGAGGCAAACAGCAAAATTGTAAATTGTAACTTTTTAAATGCAACTCAGGTATCCTTTAACTGGGGTTGGTAAACAAGGTATTTAAACAATTTGCCAATCGCTAACGCTTAGTCGTCAATCGTAAACGAAAGGCAGCTGTCTTTGTCGCACTGATATGAAAAAGGGAAAAAGAGGGAAAACTACAATACTAAGCGCAAGCGATTGGCAACTTGGCTAAGCATCCTGGAAAGATTTTGTGTAGGAATTTGCCGGAACGAAACGGCTAGACAATGGAAACAGACTCCATGACCGCGTCATTTCTCCACTGTCACATTCCCCACCATACGGCATTTTAACCGAACGACGATCACTATTGTAAGATGTGCAAGATAAAATAAATGATAATTAGGAGACTTCATCATCTATGTTCTTACCGGACGATACTTAATTATGATTTCCACACGATCTTTTGAATCTAATTAACATATTTAAAATAGTAGCATCCGGAACATAATGGTCTTTACGGATATTGTAGTCTAAATGGTGGTGAGAATAATTAAATTTAAATGGCGCAATGTTACTTAAATATTCATACTTATAAATAGGGTACAGAAAGTAAAGAAAAAATACAGCACAAATGTCCCTATTTTTTTATTCGATATCTAGAGTAATTTTGATTCTTACTTCCAGGTAATATAATAACTCATGATCAAACTTTCTCCTGTTGGTATATCTACTAAATATTTTTTTGACCGACTACTAAATAGGAGGAGGCTCTCCATTTGACCATTTTGGTCATAGGTTCATAGGTATGTTATTTAATCCGTGCGGTGACGGAGTAGGAATACAAAAATCACCGCCCCCGTGGATATCGTAGGAGTCGACTAAGGGAAATACTGAGTATCCAGCTTCTCAGCCGGTGGTAGGGGTATTTTTACTAGTACCCGCCTGGTTGGCTACCACCGTACATTCGGTGTAAACGCCCGTGAAATGACTTACCTTCGTGTTTGCCGTGTTTCGGGGTCAGCCGGTGTATTTACCAGCATCTAGCGGGCCAGCAAGGCGGTGGCAACTAACAGGTTACTGATTGTCTCCTGTTCGTTGCCGCCGCGATTTGGGCTCTACTTTTCACTTACGATCAGGTGGAGTGGAGCAACTTTGTTGTGCCAACATTATTTTTATTGGGTCGGCAACGCGCATGTGACACCCTGAGGTTGCAGGCGCCCATAGGTTACGGTGACTGCTTTCCATCAGGCGGGCCGTATGATTGTTTGCCACTGACGTGGTATAAAAAAAAAATAATATCTCCGAGAATCGTGATCCGGTTTTCATTTTATTTTTAAATTGTATGTCTATATCCCCTAGGATTCTTAGATGGTCCTCTTAACATCAAGTCAGTGTCGGATCATGGGATCTGGGAGAAATCGGTTGAACGCGTTTTTTGTCTTTTTTTTATTTAAGATTATAACTTTATTATTAAAATCAAAGTAAAAACCTTTACCCTGTCACAAAATGGAGTCTAAAACTGAATTCAGCAGGTCTAGTCAAGTTGCCATTCAGCAATCATACAGGGTGTTTTTTTTTCGACCGTTCAAATTCTACGTAGTGAATGTGTAGGTCATACTCACCAACTTTTACTATGGGGACAAAGTCGAAATCGCGAAAAAAAAAATCTGCTGTTTCATACAAATTGGCGGCATTACGCCGGCCGAAATGTATGAAACAGCTGATTTTTTTTTTCGCGATTTCGACTTTGTCCCCATAGTAAAAGTTGGTCAGTATGACCTACACATTCACTACGTAGAATTTGAACGGTCGAAAAAAAAACACCTTGTATATAATTGGCGACCACGCACTGGACGGCGCAGCGTGGGAAGGCCCCCCACAAGATGGAGCGACGACCTGGTAAAGGTTGCGGGTGTCCAATGGATGCGGACAGCTCACGACCGATCTTTGTGGAACTCTCTGGGGGAGAAAAAAAACTAACATTTGATCCGTAGGTCCAAAAAATATAAAAAGAAAATAGTGAGCTTTTATAATACTTTAAAATAAATATTTTAACATAATCTGCCCAGTCGTTTTTGAATAACTACGGAACCCTACCCTGAACATGGCCCGATATGCTCTTGGCAGGTTTTACTTCTCAAACATCTTTTGCTAGAGTAATGTTTTTTTTACCTAATTATGGACACAGAAAGGCACTAAAGGCCTAAGGCAACAGAAATCTTGCAAATGGACGTTATGCCGAGTTTTGAGCTTTTAACGAACTAACAGTTTGGGTGACAATGAATGTCTAAGTTATTGTGTTTTTTGGAGCTAGTTTTTATTTCTTTAGTACAGTAGAAAGTCGGCTGAAATAATTGGGCCCGAGGTTAGTTTGTACAATCAAAATAGGGGGACTGCAGACCTTGCCAAGTTGCCATTGCTGCATTTCAACAAGCAATCACGGTCACGTGACTCATCTATTGTTATAGTGGAAGATTTCTAAGAATTAACTTTTAACCGTTTCAGGTGCATT